>BQNB010004040.1:0-110503 GCA_026074375.1 Tanacetum coccineum | reverse complement strand
TGAGAGCTTTTTGAACACAACACAATTAAGAAACTTAACTCTTAGAATTGTAAATTGATTTAAAACCTCAAACTTGCATTAAAACTTGAAAGTGTTACAAAGCTGAAAGTAAAAGTTGTAAATAACTGAAAATAAGCTATGTTATATTAAAAATTAAAAACTAATAATTTGTTACTCACTAACTCAAGACTCTATTTATAGCCTAAGTCTTCTTCTCTCTGACTTCTTTCTTCTGTGTTTCTTTGGAGAGACAAAAACCAAGTGTGCTTGTTGTGTGAGGTGATTCTAAATTAAATCCCAGCCTTTAATTTCTTTTGTGCTTCTTTGGAGTCAATCACAGCCATCGAAAATACTTGGGAATGGTGAGGGATTGCCAACTTGGCACTTATACAGCTGGGGGGTGATAGAGGAGTGGTTGAAATGATTTTTCTAGGGTGTTGAGTGGTTTTGCAGGGTAGAAGTATGGGACGACATCCCTACTCTGCACCTGGGTTTTGTTTTGGGCGGGAAGAAAGAAGTTTGGGTAGGTTGGCAGCTTTGGCCCCTCCTTTCTTATAACTTTGTTGTAATTTTCGCCCTTTTGTGATATAACTTTAGGGGTTTGGCAGAAATGGCCCCTAAAGTTATACTTCACCCTCAATTTTTGATTTTAGCCCTTGTCTTTTTTGTAACACATCTTAAGGCTTGGCAGTTTTAGTCCCTTAAGTTATATTTTCTTCACTTGGTTGACCTTTGACTTTGTCAGGGTTGATTTTCTGACTTTGACTGACTTTGGCCTTGGTTTGACTTTGTCTTTTCCATCCCGTGCTCGGCTTTGTTTGTTTTTGGCTTTCTTTTTGAATATCCGTTCCTGCATAATTCAATTTCAAAACATACAAATACAATGTATCTTTGGTATGTTCATAGTCATTTAAGTCTGTTTTTAATGGAAAGTGATATGTATAATTAAGCACATACCAGTGACGGCTCCCATTTGTATACCCATGCTTGGGGTAGCCAAACGCACTATATTTGTCCTAATTGGTAACCTTGGCAAGTTACCTTTTCCACGGGGACATCTGTCCCTAACCAATATCACTACGGTGATTTCCATGTTAATGTATTGATGTCATGAGCTTAGCTGCAATAATAATGTTACCCTGATTTTCCATGATAATTGTATTCGTTGCAATTATTACCACTATAGTGACTTGCATTCAACCATATAATATTCAACCATTTTGCATAATAATACTATTCTCTATAATAATACTGATCTCCATGATAATTATCCCAGTAATGCCAATATTTCCATTATAACTTGTATTTAACTATTACATTTCAAACCTATGAATTTCACTCAACCTTTATGTTGACTTTTTAGCATGTTTATCTCAGGTTATTGAGCAATATACGGCACGGAGTGGCATGGACATGAAGATGGCTAAAACTTGTTATCATTCACATTGTATGTAACTAGATTTTGGGACCTGCCTTTGTAAAACTCTGATTTGAAATGAATGATAACATATCTTTTGAATAAACGTCTCTTTTGGGTCATTTTCTATGATTATGATTGTTGTATCCATGAAGTAATACCCCAGATTAGCTTCCGATGCTATATTGTAAAAATGGGGGTGTTACAATCATTATCCCGTCGAATTTTACGCGTGGTGTATTTGTTTCTTGTCTTTGATTTGCAAGTTATATTTGATGAGGAGAAGCCCAGAAGCTCTTAGGATTTTCAAGTGGATGATTCTTGGATGATGATTTAACCGGTTTATCTTGTTTCTTCTCCAATATTGTGCAAAACCGGGGGAGTACTAGTTTCTTTTGCTTTTTTTAATTTCCCTTTATTCGTTTTTCGGGTACTTATAGAACATTGGAGACAATGTTCAAAATAAGTGTATGGGGAAATAGAGCCTTAGTAACTATTCCTTCATTTCCATTTGCTTTGTCCTTGAAAAAGATGAGTAATATACTGATGACATCAAATAACGCCACTTTATTATATCATTTATCCCGTCTGTTTTGCCCACTTTTATGTAATTATCGCATTATTTGGTACTTAATTGCTTTAAAGTTGATAAATACAGTAATTCAGGAGTGTTTTGTGAAGACAAGTTAAAAGGCGCATAATTTGGAGCTAAAATGAAGATATTTGAAGAATGCTGATTTCTGACCAATACGCCGTATCCAACAAAAGAGATACGGCGTATCCACACCAATACTTCACAAGAAAACGCGTTTGACCAATTCCCAATACGGCGTATCCATTCTGCCTATATACGCCGTATCCATGAAGATAACTATTCAAAGATACAATAAATTAAGTAAATTGGGAATAATATCACTGATTGATTATGAACGTAGCGCGCACTCCAAGAAATCCAACCCAATACGCCGTATCGACCTTGCCAGATACGGTGTATTGAGTCTTTTTCAGACACTATAAATAGAAGACTCAAAAACGAGTTTTCAGTGTGCAATATCATATTCTTTATACCATACTCATTAAATACGAATTTTAGAAGAGAAGATTAGCCACCAAGGTAAAGCATTGATCACAAATTCATAGAAGACATCGTGTAATTTTTACTCTCTTAATCGTTCGATTTTCAGTTGTTTGATTACGCTTGTATAGTTACAATGGTTGTGGGCTAATACTCTCGGGTATTAGCCATCTTAATGAAAGTTCAATGTTTGGTTTGTTTTAAAATCGATTTCTTAGTTTATCGTTGATTGTTTAATTATGTTTATCACCTCATACTTGTTTATGTGTTTGAATATGCGACCTATCATTCAACAGGCATTCAATGGGGTTTGTGATACCTAAATAGTAAATCTAGATACCGGGATAGCTCTCCATATCGTGTTTTATATTACTAGACCAATAGGATCACAAATACCGTTCTGTCTTTGTCTTTAAATTATGAGCTTAGTTGGACCGGTAGGTGACCCATTTATGTTTCAGCAATCATGCTCTTAATTAACTGATAAAGATTTGAATAGTGGACTACCAGTATATGAAACACCGTCAAGCAATAAGTGGGTAAAGTCCCGTTGGGCTAGGGTTTTAATAGGATCACTACTGCTTTGATTCCTATAGATAGATTTATTAAACTAATGGATTGCTTTATGCGGGATGAGTTAATTGTGACAAGATTATCATTGTCTAGGTTCTTTAGGATGATGTCCCGCCTAAGTCTTAAGAATGATATGCCGCTTCGAGACAAGTAAATCATTGCACTAAAACAAGCAAACCAACATTGAACTGGATTTAATATGAATAATACAGTTTTCTATCATTTGGGTTGTACCCCTTTTCTATCTTCTAATTTTCTTCTTTTGTATTTATTATGTATTGAATTGATATTTGACACCACCAAACCTGTGCCAGTCTCTTAGGCTTAAAACCCCCCATATCACTAGACAACGTATATAGCATAGGTTTAACCAGTAAATAGACTAATTAGAACTAATTAAAATACTGATAGAATATAGGATTAATGTTTCACTCTTAGTGTTTGACACCCTACTTACTGCGAAACTCCATCTTGACCGGGTACACTGCTCGTTAAAGTGTTGTTTTAGGTTTGTCGGCTAAATATAAATGTAAAACTTAATAATCAAATAATTGATCCTACATGACAATACGTCAGTACTCATCAAACATTGGTTGAAATAATATTTCCTAATCGTTCTTTGTTGGTGGGACATACGGAGTTGAAGAAGGAATGTTTTGCACGAGTCCTGAACTGATTGTTCTAGTGTTCATAGGTTTAGGCCAGGGTCCTGAACTGAATTGTTCAAAAGTCATTGATGTCAACTCATCAAAATCAACATGAATAGTTTCAATGATTAAACGGGTCCTTTTGTTGTAGATTCGAAATGCTTTCTTTGCAGGAGCGTAACCAACAAAGATTCCTATATCAGCTTTAGGTTTTAACTTACCAAGATCCTCATCGTCATTAGTAGGATAGCAAAGAGCACCAAAGACATGAAGATAAGATAAGTCAGGTTTTCTATCATGAAGAAGTTCATACGGTGTTTTGTTGTGACATTTTTGGATTAGTGATCAGTTTTGAGTATAGCAAGCTATCGCGACTGCTTTTGCCCAGAGAAATAACAGAGCCTTTGAAAAGATCAACATGGTGCGATCAACTTCCACTAAAGTATGGTTCCGTATTTCGAAAATGCCATTCTGTTGTGGAGTGCGAGCAACGGATGTTTGATGTGAGATTCTGATTTCTTCATAATAAGCTCTCAGTGTCTGATTGACAAATTTTGTGCCATTATCAGTCCTGATGTTACGAACGGTTGCATTCAGATAAACTTGAATCGTTTTTGAGAAATTTAATTACGAACTCTGGATCTTCTCTTTGATCGTTATATAAAATTTACCCATTGTAAACTAAGAATAATCATCAACGATAACCAGTATATATTTTCTCCCAGTGATACTTTGAATCCTCATTCGCCCGCCAAAGATCCATATGCAGCAGATAGAGTTTTTCTTGAATGGAGTCTTCAGCTTTGGGTTTGTGGGAGGGTTTCTTGCTTTTACCAAGAGCACAGGCAGAGCATAAGTGATCCTTCTGATACTTTAGTTTTGGAAGTCCTCGGACGAGACCTTGTTTAGCAAGAGAAGTGATATAATCAAAGTTTAAATGAAATAATCTTCGATGCCACAACCAAGACTTGGTCTTTAAGGCCTTAGACAAGATACATATAGGAGAGGATAGCAACAAATTTTCCATAGATAAAGTGTATAAGTTTGAACCCCTTGATACCTTGAGTAGATCAACACCTTCTAAGTCACAAATGAAGCAGGTGTGTTTGCGAAAAGCTACTTCGAGATCGGAATCACAAAATTATCCCACGGAGAATAAGTTATGTCCTAACTCTTCCATATAGTAAACCCGAGATATTGTAACGTTTCCTATTTGATAGTCTCTATAACCTATTATCTTAGCAATATGATCATTGCCAAATCTAACGGTGCCCAAAAATTTACTGACGAAGTTGATGAGTTGAGAGCGATTTCTAGTCATATGCTTAGAGCAACCGAAGTCCAAATACCACATAACAATTTGGACAGCCTATAATCGATAAGAAAAGAATATTGAACATCAAAAACAGTGGATCCCCAAGATTGGTGTTAGAAGTCTTAGATTCTACAATCTTAACTTTGCTACTGGACCCTACAGATCTTGATGCTTTTGGTTTCCTATTGTATACCTTAAGTTTTGGGGATGGTGTGATTACTGGTGTTATAGTGGATTCCTTAAGAGTCACTTCTTTAGTGGAGGCTAATCTAGTTTAAAGGCACCTTATATCCAATCTATAGTGAATATTCTTCTAGTGGGTTTCCAACTATATCCAATTTTAGTAAACACCTTACCCGTAGGTTTTCATACTTTTCTCATTTTATTTCTTTTAGATTTAGATTTAGAACGCACATTCACATCATTCACATAATCAATAAGACACATATCATGATTAGCATCAAACAAACATTTGTTACAGATAGCACAAATAGATTCAATTTGCATTTCTCACAGAAAGCTTAACATGTGCATTACTGATTAGTTCAGAAATAGAATTCATCTTATTCAAACTAGATTTAACTTTCCTAGGGTGTTCTTCTACTTTATTCTTCTGATTTCTACTTGGTGGTCGTGAGATCCTACTTTTTTATATTGCCTGAAGGCTTTGATCCGCTAGCACTAGTAGTAGTGTTTACTCCTGTAGAAGTCAACAAAGGCTTGTTAGAATATTTGGTTTTAAGAGAACCAGTCTGCTTAGGAATGTTGCTTGAAGATGTGATAGGTTTGACATACCTAACTTTCTTGTCCTTGTTCATTGGTGTGACAGCAACTAATTTCTCATAAGGTTTCGTTAAACTAGGGCATGTCTTAGAGACATAGACTAACAATTTCTGAACGTGTTTTGTAAACATGCAAGCATATTCTAATAGAGGTTCACTAGGATTTTGTTTTCTAGCGCATTCTTTTTTTTTGTATTCTTTTTTTTTTTTTTTTTTTTTTTTTTCAAGTCACACGGAAGGGTGTCAATATTTTCTATAGTCTTCTCAAGATAAACCTCATGGGCATCCCTATTGTTCTTAAGTCTATGAGAAATAGGTTATATGTCTAGCTTGAACATTCCTGGAGCAATAGTGACATTAGGTTTTGAAATAGCAGTATCGACAATATTTTTCCCTTTAAGTTTTCTTAATTCATTTTTCAATGCTGCAATAGCAAAAACCATTCTTGAAGTTGAGCATTTAAATCAGAATTTTCAACAGACTTTGCATTGATTTGAGCAATTAGAGAGACACAATATTCTTTGGATTGCACACGTATCTTTTTAATTGAATCAAATTGGTCTTTGTAAATTGATTTCAAATGCTCTCGTTCTTTTCTTAAATTTTCACTTTTAGAGAGTAATTTTGTCACACTATGCTCCAACTCAATGTTTATTGTTTCAATCTCATCAATGTCTTTCTTTACATTTTCCACACTATCTTTACCACTCAAAGATTTAATCTTATCCTTTAACTTTCTTATGACTGTGTCCTTTTCTTGTGACTGAGCTTTTCATATTACATTTTTTTCAAATATACTAATTAAAATATAGGAGCATTTTGGTTTTCACAAAAATTGTCCTTTTGAAAAATTTCTTGATTGAGTTGAGTTGCTAATTCCAAAGAAATGCAATGCTTTTCTAGTGTTGAATAACTTTTCAAAAGTTTATCGTAAACATCTTTTTCAATCAAATCTTTCTTTTTGAGAAGCTCAGTCTCAAGTTCCAGATATTTATTGCATTCATCCACACATGACTTAATTAGGAAACTTATTTAAATCTGAATGAATAATAAAAAAAACTTTTGGAATCATAAAAGTATTTAAATCAGAAATAAGCTAAATCCTAGCTTATTATTTAAGCTTGTATCCGATTACTAATTTGGATTAAGTATATAACAAGCTTATGAAAAGCTTCTTTGATGTCACACTTAATTCAGAATAAGCTAGGATAAAACTCAGAAAATAAGCATAAGAAAAGAGCTTATTTGTGAAAAGCTAGAAAAGAAAAAAAGATTAAAAGGAGTTAAGCACTTTGATAAGCTACGAAACAAGATCTTCAATAAGCATCACCAATATTTGTTACAACATCCAAAATAAGCAACTGAATAAGCTTTTACAATAAGCATGAAACTAAAAATAAGCTAAACCTACTCCTAAACTAATAAGCTAAAATAAGAGTGAAAATTAAATCTAAATCCTAATAATCTCAAAGTGAGGGGAGTGAGTCTCTTATATAGCCAAGCTCAGGGGCACTTGTATAAATCTTCAACCAATTTATGAGCCAATCATTGGCTGTTGTGTGGGTAACCTTGGATCATGAATTGCATAGAGTTGGATCCACCGATATTTGATCGCCACGTGGCCATTCTTATGGCTTAATTTGTACGCGCACATTCTCGTCCCTTTGATCTTTTGCTCCAATTTAAAATGAGAATTGAAGTGAGTATTAATGCTCTGCCACATGGCCATTTCCTATTCGTTCATCCTTTTCATAGTGGGAGATCACATGATGGTATATTAATTAATTAGAGGGTACGTGAGGTGCTTCTGTCCATTTCTTTCTCAATTTGATATCACTTTTGATATTGTTCTTGGGCCATGAATTGGGCTTGGCAAATATATGGGTTGTTTTGAGCTTAAGATAACATGGGCTGGCCCGGCCCATAAAATGGGTTACGGGCTGACCCAATTAAGATCTGAGGGCACCGTTGGACTCATTTTTCCGTGCTTTTTCTAATGGCATGCTCTGGGTCCTTTCACGACTTCATATTGATCTTGAATATTAAGCACTCTTGATCGAAACAAAACCGTAAATACATGTTTTGCACCGTTTTCAATCCGTTTTACTTGCAAGACATAAAAAAATACCAAACAAACATATTTTCAAGATAGTTATCCATATTTAAGCATTTTTTGTCCAATTAATAGTGTTTTACGGGGTATAAAAGATGTGTATTTTAGCGAATATCAACCATAACCTTTGAATTCAAGCTCTTTGAATACATCAAGACCAGAATAAGACAGGTCAAGCTTTTTAGGTCTATTATAGATTAAAGGATGAGGTGGAGGAACTGCACTATACCCCAAACCCTTTTTACTTTTATCAGTTATCTGACTTCCTAACAACTGATCTAATTCTTTTGAGGCCTTATCAAATTTCTCAATTTTAAAATCAATGCCATCTTTTTCTTGCTTAACTTTTTCAAGCTCACTTTTAAGCACATTTATTTCATAGTTTTTACAACCTACTTCTCTTTTAAGAACTGCAACTTCTTCACTAAAAAGAACCTCATTAGTTTTATATGTGATAATTTGATCTTCTAGAGTTGCTAAACCTCTTTTGTAAGTAGCTGCTTTAAATTCGGATTCATTAAGCTTAACAAGCAAATCATCACACTGTTTCTTAAGAGTTTCATAGTTTTTTTAGACAAGTTTTAGAGCAAGTTTTATCAGTGTATACCTCTGAGTCTGAAAATGCCATTAGAGCTATGTTTGTCTGAACTTGTTCTTCTACCATGTCACTCCAATCAAAACCTACACCATCAATAGCTAACATTTCCTTTGAAGATGTGTCTTCATTGTTTCCTTGCTTCCTGGTGTTGTCTTGATTTCTGAACTGACCTTCCTTGCTTCTTGGTGCTCTACACTCCCTGGCAAAGTTTCCTAACTTATGAAAGTTGTAACACTCTACTTTAGATTTATCATACCCAGCAATGTCATTAGCATTAATGAAAATCTTCTTGCCCGTCCTCTGATAGTACTTCTTTGCTTTGACACTTAGCAAAGAGAGCTGCCACTTTAGGTCTATTACTTCCAAATCATCTTCATGAATTTGCTCTAAGTCCTGGTGTAGGACATTAGAACCATTGGGATTTTCAACCATGAAAGCATACACAGTATTATCACTGACATTTACAGTACAAACTTGTGGACTGGCAGCATTAACACTAGGGCTAGCAGCATTAACTTGTAGACAAGCAGTGTTAGCATCATTGGTACTTCTAGAGCTTGGTGCAGTCATGAAGGCCAAGTTTTGACCACCACTAGATGTACCAACAGTTTTCTTTACCTTTTGTTCAATAATTTTGAAATTGTTGTACAAATCATTTATACTCATAGTCTCAACCTCAGGCTTATTCATCCAAACAACTACATGTTTGTTCCACTCAGGTGGTAAGCTGCTTAAAAAATTTAAGTTTAAGTCTTCTTGGGCAATGATCACACCCAAGATAGCAAGCCTACTGACCATCTTCTAAAGCCTATTTAAAATAGAGTCAAGAGACTCTGCACTTGTTGCACTAAAATTCTCATACTGTTGCTTTAAGAGAGTTTTCTGAGTTTTCTTGGTAGCTGCATTACCTCCGAATCTTGTTTCAATGGCAGCAAACATAGATTTAGCATCTAGATACTGACTGAATGTTAGTTGATGTTCATTTGGAAGTTCCATGAGTAACAAACCCCTAGCTTTGACATCATTCTTTTTATTTGTCTTCTCTTATGCAGTGGCAGGTGTAGATATCTTTGTAACTGTTATGCCATTCTCCTGAGATGTATGAGGTACTGAAACCCTTGAATCACTATTTTCTATCACTTCCCAGAGTGCATAGTCTTGGATCTGGAAGTACTGCTTTATCCTAATAACCCACATCTCATACTTACCCAATTTGAGTATGGGAAGCTTTGCATTAGGACCACTATTTGTAGATTCAAGCTCCATGTCTTCTAGATCAAAGTTTCTCAAAGCAAAGCTCTGATACCACTTGTTGATCCCAAACCTAGATCGATTCCTTAGGTTGTCTAAGGTTAAATTACCTTGGATAAATCCAAAATAACTTGTTGTAGAAACTTTGTATGTATATTAAAGTGTATGCGGAATCTACACCTTAATACTCTAGAAGTAAAATCAATGAAACAGTAATCTTGAACAACAAAGATATAACCAAACGCTCCAATATTATTAGATCAATAATACGAGTACTCTTAACTTAGTACTGGGGTTTACAACCTTGAAGCTTTTCTCAATCGACTTTGACAACTATGAAAACTAATAATGATACGTGATATCTCAACTAATGCCCTAGAGCCTCCTTTTATAGACTAAGGAGTCCTAGTCGGCTTACAATACATTCCTAAGATATCTTAATCTTTTCTAAACATAAACGTAATCTTTTAAATAAATACATTATGTATATCTTGTACATAAATATCTCAATACTTATCTTCACAAGTATTCTTGTTCTCCAAACAATCTTTATCTCTTTAATTCGTCTTTATCCTCTTGACGGTAGAAAGTCTTCAAGCAGTTATAATCCAACAGTTGTAATCTTTTCACCAGCAGCACTAATAAACTTAAAGCAGTAGTAACATTAGTACTAGCAGTACTAATATATACTAACAGTAGTAACTTGTACTAGCAGTCTTAACTTTTACTAGTAGCAGCACTAACTACTTAGCTTATATTTTAGTCTTCACACCAAGCAGTCCTAACTTGCAACTACCAGCAGTAACTTAATGCTATCAGTACCAAAATTATACAAACAGTAATAACGTTTAAAGCCCCCCCCCTCACAATTTTTTTTTTTTTTTTTTTTTTTTTGGGGGTAACATTATACTAACACCAAGTTTTTTAAAAAAAAAAAAAAAAAAAAAAACTAGACTTACTTAGGCATAATTTTTCATTATGTACTTGAGCAATAGTAACTTCTAAGAATCCATGAAGTCTTTTAAGTCCTAACAATCACTAGGTCAATATTTGGTGTTAAGGAAATTGACTTTGGTGAAGAAAATATACCCTATTGGACCACCATAGGGAAGCGCGAGTCTTGCACACCCAGAACTAGTAAGGATGGTAGAGATGGCCGACCCCTTTACTATGCAAAGAAAGACTTTTGGGATAATCATTAACCCAGAGAATAGGAAATAGTTAGGGACACCGAACTTAATACCTTTAAGAACATCTTAGTCTTTAGGAAGATGGTAGAATTCCTAGGAGCAATACCTATCAATTTAAAGGGAAACATGTGGGAGTCGGAAGAGACATTAGACAATAAGATTGATTGGAGTAAGCCGCCAAAAAGAGGAGATGGTACGTGGCACATTAGGATTGAATTGATTGACCCCGATGGAGAAAAGTTTGATAGAGCATTCCAATCAATTCCAACAACTAGGAAACTATCTGCAAAAGAGAATCCAAGTGATATCCTCAACTTAGATTATTTTAATTATTCCTAGGAGTGTGACTCTGAGTCTAGCTAAAAGACTTATAAATAAACAAAAGTGCTTATTGGGAGGCAACCCAATCTTTTATTTCATGAAAATTAGGTGTGTCGTGTGTTTTATTCTTTATTATTTGTTTTTATATGTAATCATGCTTTGTTTTATCTTTAACCTCGTCTTAATTGCAATCAAAGGTATTTTGCATCAAATAAGTGTAGGGGAAATATCCGGTTTCTAAGAACCATTCAAACATGTTAAATAAATAATTTAGATTAATTCGCGTCTTATGTGTCATGTTTTGAGTCATATGATTGTACTAATCATTCTTATGGTTTATGGAGTAATTTTTACATGAAATAACTAATATGATATGCGTGCAAAACCTTTTTTGCAAGAAACGGTTTTTTTTATTTAAAGAGTCTGGAGACGGCGTTAGGATTTTTCTTGACGGCGAAGCGTCTCCAGCTACAGTAAATTTCATTTTTTTATTTTTGAAAAATTAATTTTGTATGATTTCCAAAATTTGTAATTTTCCTAACTTTTGCAAAAAACCAGGATTAAATATGTACATGCATCCTATCTTTATTGCTTTTGTAGTGTCTAAAACTCATAAACAAGGGTTGTATATTATTATCCCGTTGAATTTTACGCGTGGTGTAGTTGTTTCTTGTCTTTGATTTTCAGGTTATATTTGACGAGAAGAAGCCCGAAAGCTCTTATGATTTTCAAGTGGACGATTCTTGGATGACGATTTAGCCGGTCTATCTTGTTTCTTCTCTAATATTAAGCCAAACCAGGGGAGTACTAGTTTCTTTTGCTTTTCTTACTTTCCCTTTATTCATTTTCGGGTACTTGTAGAACATTGGAGACAATGTTCAAAATAAGTGTAGGGGGAAAGAAAGCCTTAAAAACTATTCCTTTATTTCCATTTGCTTTGTTCTTAAAAAGATGAGTAATATACTGAAAGATAGCGTAAACGGTAATTTTGACCCAAATTTAATTTTTTTTATGGCACATCGTGATGAAACTTAGTATTAATAGCGTCTCATGGATAGGACTTATATCATTAGTACAAAAACCCTGCCACTTAAAAAAATTTCACCCAAAAAATGTGAGGTTCGCCTTTAGATCTTTAGGAATTAATTTTGACCTTTAGCTTGCTTGAGTTAAAGATTTGAGCAATCATATGTGCGCGTGCATGTATTTAGGCGTGCAATATGTGGTTTTGTCGCTTTTTTTCTAGAGCATTGGTATCGGTTAGGATTATATGAGAGTTTACCGGTAGTGTATTAAATTTTGGAACTTGCTTTAGTGATACATCCCAAGACCGTGTTATTAGGATTTTCTAAATGATAAGAGGCACTAGGATAAACCCCTGTTTTAAACTTGTATTTTTGTATAGTTATGATGGTATCCTCGATTATGTAACTACCAGCACACCCTTGCTTCGCAATCAGTTTTAGTGCAAGATCCCCCTAGTAAAACCATATGAGCCTATCCTTTTCATTTTCTTCTATTATGTATTACAGGACGACCGAAAGGTGATTCCTTTGGAATTCCTGAGTAGACTATTCAGGAAGTATGTAGTAGTTGAAATATTGTACACCCCATCTAAATGTACAACCTAAATGTCCGCCTTATACCCTTCCTTGTAAGTGCCATATGTTTAGTACATTTAAATATTATCACATTTGTTAACCCTATTTAATTATTTGCTTGAGTACATGGTTGCTAAGTCAAGTCATTATCCTTGTATACTGTTTTGGGACGATTGAGATTCATGGTAGTATTTATTTTACGGAGAAATTAGGAAGAAAAGTTAAGTCATTACCCCCATGTTTGTTTAATCTTCTCCATGTTATTTTTATCCATCTCAAATCGGGTCATTAGTTAGTTTATGTTATTGAGTTTTAAAAACTCAAATGTAGGGGTGCGTCTATAAACCCCGAGTTATGTTTATTTATAATCGGCAAGGCAAAAATGTACGGAAAAAGATAAAGAAAAAAAGAAAGAAAATGTGAAGATCGTTTAGACTCAACTAGGATATGTTTTACAAATAACATTAATAAACACAGCGGAATATAAAGAACAATAATGTTATTCAACAAGGTTTTTCATTCATACGTTTCCATTAAGCCCCAATTCTAGATGATGATTTCTAGAACGGTTACAATCTAACAGGGATCAAAGATCCTTGGGGCTACACACAACTTCTAGGCGTCTACTTAGAGAACTCATGCCTAGGTAAACATCACACAAGAACAACCTTTCTAGATCGACTACATATTTTCTGTTACACCCAAACAATTGTCCCAAAGATCTCTTTATATAGGGAGAGATCAAGACTTACAAAGGAAGATAAACATTAGACAAGTAAATCTTTTAAACATTAAGGAATATCTTCTGTTATCTTTATCTTTTTAAGGAGATCTTCCAGAATCTACATAATTCTCCACCAGCTTGTAGAATTCTTTAATGACGTTTTTAGTCCTTTTGTTTCATTCTTTTATTTACTTTGTCTCATCAAATCAAGAATCCCAACAATCTTCCCCTATTTGATGATGACAAAACAAACAAAGTCGTGTATGAAATTCATCATAAATCCAAATCTTCCCCTGAAGTTGAGATGTAATCATCTCCCTGAATGAAACAAAACTTCCCCTTAAGTAGATATCCTTTGTATTATGCCACCACATATAATAAGCTGCAAATCAATAAACCTGTAATCTTCTTCCCCTTTTTGTAATTATCAAATAAGGGTCTTCTGTAGATATGCAACTTGGATCAAAACAGCTACAAACCATATACCACAACTACTTATCCAGCCTTCCAATACTCAAAATACCCGCCATGAAGCATAATACGAAAAATGACTTTGAGCAGTAGAAACATAAACTAGCAGTAGTAATAAAGATCAGCAATAGTAATGAAACACTTCCTCTCAAGTGGTGCATGTAAATGGTTATACATTTTAACAATAAGCTTCCCCTGAAACCCATATGTTAACCATTTCTTGAATCTTCAAATTCTGTAGGCTCTATGTAATGATTATTGATGAAGAAAACAAAGTATAACGAACTTGATGCTGAAGTAGAATAACCCAAACTTGTGTCTTATATCTTACCAGTACTAACCACTTAGCATAATTTCCATTATGTACCTGAGCAGCAGTAACTTCTAAGAATCCATGAAGTCTTTTAAGTCCCAACACTTCTAATCTTGCCTCTCCCATTTAGACAAAATGCTCAAAAGGTGTGAACACACTAATCTTGTTTTAAATTGGGAGAAGTGCCATTTCATGGTCAAAGAGGGAATTGTCCTCGGCCATAAGATCTATAAATCTCGGATTGAGGTCGATAGGGATAAGTCAATGTAATATCAAAGCTACCTCATCCCACTTCCGTCAAGGGCGTTTGAAGTTTTTTAGGTCACGCCAGATTCTATCATCGATTTATTCGATATTTCTCTAAAATCGCCTGACCGATGACCCATCTTCTAGAAAAAGAAACCCCGTTCATCTTCTCGAACGAATGTATTGAAGCATTTAAAACTCTTAAGAAGAAATTAACAGAAGCTCCGACTTTAGTTGCCCCCGAGTGGGACCTACCATTTAAGATTATGTGTGATGCTTGTGATTTTACGGTGGGTTTAGTCATGGGGAAACGTAAGGCCAAACATTTTCAGCCTATACACTATGCAAGTAAGACTATGACCGATACTCAAGCTCATTACACTACTACGGAGAAAGATTTATTAGCCGTGGTGTATGCCTTCGAGAAATTCCGCTCCTATTTAGTCTTGTCGAAAATCATAGTGTATACGGATCACTCAGCTCTCAAATATCTTCTTGCTAAGCAAGATGCTAAACCGAGATTGCTCCAGTGGATTCTCTTACTCCAAGAATTTGATGTCATTATTCGTGATAAAAAAGGAGCATAGAATCTCGCGGCTGACCACTTGTCGAGATTAGAAAATCATCATCATGGTGATCTTGAGAAAAAGGAAATTAATGAAACTTTTCCTTTTGAGACCCTCAAAATGATATCTTTTCATGGTGATTCTAGTACCTCATGGTTTGCCGACATTGCAAATTACCATGCGGGGAATTTTATAGTAAAAGGGATGTTGTCCCAACAAAAGAAAAAAATCTTTAAGGATGTGAAGCATTTTTTTTGGGACGACCCCTACTTGTTTAGAATTTGTGCAGATCTAGTGATTAAACGATGTATTTACGGCCAAGAAGCCATTGATATCCTCACGGCTTGCCATAATGGTCCCACCGGGGGACATCATGGTGCGAACTACACCGCTAAGAAAGTATTTGATTCCGGTTTCTATTGGCTAAAGATTTATCGCGATGCCCATGACATGGTGAAGTCATGTGACTCATGTCAACGTCAAGGCAAAATCTCGCAAAAGGACGAAATGTAAAAACCTAATGATCGTTGTAAGCTAAGACTGTTTAGATCTTATATCTAGGATTATAACAATTAAAGATTAACAATATGCAGCGGAATAATAACAATAAGAACAATGATGTTTAACAAGGTTTTATTATTCATACGTTTCCATCAAGCCCTAATTCTAGATGATCAATTCTAGAACGGTTACAATCTAACAGGGATCAAAGATCCTTGGGGCTACACACAACTTCTACTTAGAGAACTCACGCCTAGAACTCACACACACCTTTACTAGTCGACTATATTTTTCTGTGTACACAAAACTATGTGTCTATGATCTCTTTATATAGGGAGACATTAAGACTTACAAAGGAAGATAAACATTAGACAAGTAAATTTTTTAAATATTTAGAGAACATCTTCTGTTATCTTTATCTTCTTAAGGAGATCTTCCAGAATCTACATATTCTCCAACAGCTTGTAGAATTCTTTAATAACAATTTTAGTCCTTTTGTTTCATTCTTTTATTTACTTTGTCTCATCAAATCAAGAATCCCAACAATCTTCCCCTATTTGATGATGACAAAACAAACAAAGTCGTGTACGAACTTCATCATAAAGCCAAAGCTTCCCCTGAAGTTGAGATGTAATCATCTCCTTGAATGAAACAAAACTTCCCCTTAAGTAGATATCATTTGTATCATGCCACCACATATAATAAGCTGCAAATCAATAAACTTGTAATCTTCTTCCCCTTTTTGTAATTATCAAATAGGGGTCTTCTGTAGATATGCAACTTGGATTAAAACAGCTACAAACCATATACCACAACTACTAATACAGCCTTCCAATACTCAAAATACCCGCCATGAAGCATTATAATAAAAATGACTTTGAGCAGTAGAAACATAAACTAGCAGTACTAATAAAGATCAGCAGTAGTAACGAAACACTTCCCCTCAAGTGGTGCATGTAAATGGTTAAACATTTTAACAATAAGCTTCCCCTGACACCCATATGTTAACCATTTTGTGAATCTTCAATTTTGTAGGCTCTATGTAATGATTATTTCTGTAAGACACATAACCAAAGTGATAGCAAATGTGAGCATTGAGCACCATAAGTTAGATCACACACCTTTGCTAGATTTATCCACGTGACTTTGAACGTATACCCAAAACCAATGTATAAGGAGACCGCAATCTCTTAACAATTATCCTCATCTTCTATGAGACACATAACCAAAGTGATAGCAAATGTTAACATTGAGCACCATAAGTTAGATCGCACACATTTGCATATTGGTCAAATTCATCGACACAAACATGAACGCACGAACAAGTTATCTTTAAAGTGTAACACCACACCCGGCTTTAAGATAGGATAAAACACAAACCCAAATAATTCCACTTCATCGTCAAATCAGGTGATTAATCAATCATCTTCGTAATCAATTATTCAAAAAATCCATAAAACAAGGCCTTTAAACCATCTTTAACCAAAATCAATTTGTTCAGCTACTTCCCCTTTAAACAAAGCATCTTGTCTGTGTTTTGGAACCAACCTGTTCCAATTCGAAAACCAAATCATAAACCAAAAATTTTAAACCGCTTGTGTTGTTCGATATCCCATACGTGTGTGCTGTCCGATATCTGTCGATACTAGCATTACAATCTCTTAGCTGGCTATATAAACAAAGTAAACAAGCAGTACTAATAACACAAACAACAGACAAGATAGTTTTTCTTTAAAGCGAATTACACCTTTCCAAGGCGACATTTTTAGCATAACCTGTTCTCCTACCTCAAACTCTAACGGTTTGCGCCAATTATCAGCACATCTCTTTTGACGGTCTTTCGCCGCTTTGAGCTTCTCTTTTATCAACACCACTTTATCAGTCGTCTCTTAAACCAACTCATGTCCAATCAAACTACTTTCCCCAATCTCGGCCCATAAAACAGGCGACCTACACTTCCTTCCATATAATGCTTCAAACGGAGCACACCAAATGCTCGAATGATAACTACAACCAAAATCAATAACACATGCCCTCATTATATCTTCCCAAAGTCTGAATCATACGTTCACTTTGTCCATCCGCTTGAGGATGCTAAGTAGTACTCAAATCCAATTGTGTCTCTAACACTTTATGCAGCGTCTGCCAAAACCACGAGGTAAATCAGCCATCTCAATCTGAGTTAATCGTCACTAGAATTTCATTCCTTGCTATTATCTCATCAATATAAATCCTTGCCAACTTCACATCTTGAAATCTCTTGTATAGCTAGAAAATGAGCTACTTGGTCAGTCTATCGACCATCACCCAAATCACATCATACTCACTACTTTGACCTTGGAAATTTAGTAATAAAATTCATGGTGATTCTATCTCATTTTCACTCAAGTATCTCAGGCTGTTGTAGCAAGCCAAAAGTCTTTGACATTGCAGCTTTCACCTCTTAAACAAATCCAACAATTGCTAACATAGGTAACTATATCCTTTTCTACACGTGGCTACCAATACATGTCTCCAAGGTTATAGTACGTCTTATCCGCTCCCGGATGTACCAAGTACCTTGATGCATGAGCCTCATCCATTACTACCGTCCTCATCATTCCCTACTAACAGAACTCATATACGATCCATAAAGTACAAACTCTCGTCCTCCTTCTTTTCCATATGTCAATCTAACCCATGAAGCCTTTCTGCGCGTACGTTCTCTTGCTTGAACGCCTCACTTTGGGCTGCCAATATCATTCCTCTTACTCCATACTGAATGGTCATAGCCATCGCTCGAACACGTCTAGGTTTCACTCGTTCCTTCCTACTTAACGCATCAGTCACCACATTTGCCTTACCTGGATGGTAGCGAATTTCATACTCATACTCACTATACAATTTAATCCATAAAGTACTAACCATCATCTGCCCTCTTTTCCATTTGTTGGTCCAGGTCACGCAGCATTTCTGCTGGCGTGTTCTCTACCTTGGACGTCTCGCTTGAAGTAGCCAATATCTTGTCCTTAACACTTGACTGGATAGTCATGGACATTGCTCTTACTCGTCTTAGTTTCACTCTCCATTTCTTCTTAGCGCATCAACCACTACATTCGATTAATCGAAGCGTCACACAAATCATTCCTCAAAGTCTAGAAAGCCTCTTCTCGTTCTGCGCCCTAATCATACTTCTGATTCCTCTAAGTTAGGGAAGTAAGGGGTTTAACAATCTTAGAAAAAGTTTGCGATGAAACGTAGGTAAGTAACCTGCCAATCCTAAGAATAATCATATCTCAGATGGTGTTGTAGGTACTTCCTAATTCTTTACTGCCTCACACTAGTAACCTTAGCATACAACTTCTCCTTCCTCAGTAATTCCAACTCTAACTTCAAATGAACTCCATGCTCCTCTTCTTAACAAACAACACTGGTGCTCCTCACGGAAAATGACTAGGTCGTATGAAACCTTCGTCTTGCAACTCTTGAAGTTGTTCAGACAATTCTTGCATTTCCAAAGGTGCTAGACGATATGGAGACTTCGCGACTGGCGTCGCTCCAGGAACTAAGTCTACGCGGAACTCAACTTGTCATTGCGGTGGTCATTGACAAGTCTTCCGGAAATACGTCAATAAAGTCTCGTACGACGGAAATACCACTCAATTTCGATTCACATACCTTAGTGTTCATTAAGGTTTTCACGACTCCTTGAGTACGTTCACCATGAACCCGAAGTATCTCATCACCTTCCAACGGTATCCTAACCACCTTCCCATGACATACTATCCCAAACTTCCTCTTGGACAACCGGTCCATTCCTACAAGCACATCCAAGCTTCCACGACTCAACGGTATCAACGAACTCCAAGGGTTATGAATAATCGAATAGGATAACAAACGAATATCGAGTCAAAGGTTAGAATGTACATAGGAGATTCCACATATGCAAGTAGACGTGGATCAAATGACATAAGAATCCTTTAAAAGAAAGGATACATATATGCACCGAGTGAAAATGCAACGAAAGAAAATCAACAGACGTACCACAACAAATGAACACATAAAAAATATCAATACGAAATGTAACACCCCCATTTTTACAATATAGCAGCAGAAGATAATCTGGGGTAAAATAATGTTTTTATAAAGTCACTTTAAGTATAAAAAAAATAATTTTAAATAATAATTAAAAATTGATCTAAAATGTAATCTTTGAAAAAATTTCATTCTGGTTGTCATAAAAAAATCTAGAGATGGTTATCTAATGGTGTATCGTACCTTACCACTATGAATCACTTTAAACCAGCTTTTTATAATAAAATAAAATTTATTAAACCACTTAAAAATTTTCATATCCTATTTTGTATATACATTTATACATATTCTTTTTAACAAAAGAATCATTATAAACAACAGTGTTCTCACACACTAACACAATACTTCAAGGAGTTTTTTAATTAGGACATCAATTATGAAATATGTTACTAAACAAATGCACCTTAATTTACAACAGGGATCGTAATACACGTACAGACTCTAACATAATTTCTATTGTTTGGAAAACGAAAGGAAAAATACTAGGGACCTTATACTCAAAATAAAATCATACAAACTTGAACAAGTACAACTCATGCAAGCGTTACGTCCCAAAAGAAACGTAAGGTCTATCCAAAATAACGTCAACTGAGCAAACCTTAAAAGCATCTATACTAACACGTCGCCAACGGGGTTACGAAACCAAGGGATATAAAAGAAGGGAGTAATGATCCACACTAATTGTAGGATCAATTAGTGCTTAAAAGAAACCGTTGTACTATACGAGTAATCAATGCATGAAAGGAACTAACGAAATGCGGCTTATCCGAAAAAGCATTTCGAACAACCAAGATAACATCGAGAAGACGAATAGGAAAATCATGTATTTTTACTAGCAAAGTACGATGAAGGGATGCTACAGCTTGGGACTTAGGAAATCCCGAACAAACAACCGAGCAATAACCGAAACAACCTCTATAATTAGCAATATAGGTATCCGAAATACTAGATAGAAGGGAAATTACTATTATACAACTCACTTAACTATATCCAATTAAGGTAAGAGAAATTTTCTACCCATACCCATCATCCCTTATCATGATACACTTATCAATAAATAACACAATATTACATACCACCTTACATCTTCAAACACAATAAATGCCATCATGATCACAAGTCTACATGTTGTGATGCCTTTATACTTATGTTAGAACCATAATTTAAGTGCCTCCTTTCAACGTGTACTTACTTCCAAGATCACCAATATCAATCATAATTACATATAAGCACCTATACCCACATTCGCACATCTTAACCACTCAAACTTAACACAAAATATGCTCCATCAAATAACTACTTACTTATATCAAATTGAAATCGAAACGACATGAAGGAACGAAAGTCTCGCAACGACTACCAAAATACGAAATATCCAAAAGAAATAATCAATAACCAATCATGACGAGGTGCAAGGACGGATAACTTATGCTGGGGCCTCCTTGGTTTGACTTTGCCTCCCAAGAATTCACCCGACTCTGCGGGTCCAGCCCTATTACGCGCATCCGACAAACGATCAACTATCCTATCTCCTTCGGTTCCACAAGAGGCTCCTTATAACGCTTAAGTCTAGTTGGGAAAATGGTTCCTTAACGAGACTTGTACGGTGAGGAAAACATAGCTTCAAAATACTAAGAAAGATTAATACATATTATATCAAATAATGGTAGTAAAATAATAATATTGAAAACATAGAAAATATACATATATAAGCTATGCAAAATAGAGGGGAAGCATAGCAGTTATATCTATTAAACACTTTAAGGCCCTAAAAGCATCTCATGAAGGAACCCAGGTTCTGTCTAGGTTCAACCACCTACTACTTATAACCATTAGCTCATGATACCAATCTTTGTACACCCCGCCAAGGCGAAAAGCGAGTGCGTAAACAAGAATGCTATCACATCAACACTGGTGTCTATATAGAGATTACTAAAGGAAAACTAAAGTAAAGAAGAGACACAAAGTCGTCATAACATACCCAAACCTAATGGTGTCTTTATTAATGAGAATGAGGGTTCGGTTAAATAAATGGACATGCAAAAACTTATTCCCCCCCCCCCCCCCCCCCCCCCCCCCCCCCCCCCCCCCCCCCCCCCCCCCCCCCCCCCCCCCCCCCCCCCACCCCCCCCCCTCCCCCCCCCTCCCCCCCCCCCCCCCCCCCCCTAAAAATTCATGCACAACGCATTTATTCAAACGAAAGCTTAAAGAACTCAAGCATCCTATGGTCTTTCTAGCCACTTGCTCTATTTTAGCACCATTATGCTCACCTGATAAATGTTGCTTAAAACGTCAACAGAAAGTTGAGCGAGAATAATAGGTTCACGCCTACAACCATATCCCAAAAAAATAAACTTTCATTTATGCTGCTACAATACCAAACAATTATGACAACAATTAACCATTTCACGGGATAAACGTACCACGCATCACAATCATATCAAATATGTGCGCTACATGGCCTCATACTAGCTCACACAATCTTACCACCATCACACCTCGTTTTGCATATTGGGATTCACAATACCAAACATATCATATCGCAACACAACAGGACAGAACGTGCCCACGATCCAATACACATAACTACAGCAAGCTTAAAAATATTTTAACACGACAACAAGACAAGCATCATTCTCACCCCAAAATAACATGAGAAAAAGAGGCTATGAAACTCACCTTTGCTTAGCTTTCCAAAAGATTCCAACAAAAGCTTAACAAACAACTAGCACAAATCTAAATAACAAAATAACTCGTGTTACACGCTACTAGACAAAAGGCTTAATGCAATCTGACAATCATATGATGGATGTTAAGGTTTTCTATTAACCTGGGTCACCTCGACACTCTTACTAACTTGAACCACTTCGTCTAACAAGTTTCACTAGTGACACAATTTGTTAAAAACTACAGATTTTAACGTGACTTACGTACTCAAAACCTCTACTTACTGACCTCCATAATTCATACCAAAAATCACCTATGTTCATTTATGAGTATATTAACTACCTCATGATTCCAAGAGCCATTTACATGCACAAAGTAACTCTATGAAATAATCAAAACTTCAAAACAGTCCCAATTCGGATCTGTTTGCACACTAAAAAGTTTGGACCTAAAAACCATACTTAGACTCCAAATCAGAAGTTCTCCTTTGGGTAATTTCTAATAGACACATAGAACTTATCTCATGTAGAAGGGCTAAGCTAAATTCGAATTTTATGTGGGGGTTTTTTACCTCGTCATCTGACCTAAATCTGACTCGTATTTACTTCTTTGACAACTTTTCTTGCAACCAACGTTTGACTGAATTCCCGATCTTAAAACTTTCTAGGCCGGATGTTTTGGAAACTAGACTCTCTGAGCTACGTTATAGACAGCCGAACAACACAGCCCTAAATTCTGCCCTAAACGAAATCAAATTCTAACGCGATCTAAACCCTAACGAATACACCCATTTGATCCTAATTAAAAAAAAAAAAAAAAAACAAAAAAAAAACAAAAATACCCCTAATCATTATAACATGTTTATTATATCATTAATTACAGATTTTATGAAACCCTAATTATCCATCATAATAATTATTACATGTTTTTAATGATAATTAACTCAAAGGATTATAATTTATACCTTAAATCTTTGAATCATAAACACAAAAATCACCAAACTTAAAAAAAAATATTTTTCTTCTTCCTCCTTTGATAAAATTCGACTGGGACAATTAAAAACAAGGGGGGGAAGGGTTTTTGGTATTTATAAGGTTTACAAAAAGGTTTAGGATAGATATCTTTTACCAATTTTAATTAGAGTATGATTTGTTTTCTTTTTTTTCTCTTCCTTTCTTTTTGGCCGATTTCCCCTTTATATATATTTTTTTTTATTTTTTATTTATTTATTTATTAACTATGATCGGCTCAGACTATACCTTAAAATACATATAATATAATAAAATATCAAATATATAGTAAGGATAGTCTAGGAGCAGAGTCAATGATACCGAGAAGTAGTATAGAGTTTTCCCGGGTCGTAAATCCCCAACGAGGCTGGAATGGTAAATCGATACGAATGAATTGATGATTTGAATTGAGAAACAATTGATTTTGATTTTTAACTAGATAAACTAAAATTAATTAAAGAAAACTAAAATTATTCTACGGGAACAAGCAGATGGAAAATGGGAATCTTAATATATACGGGGAACAAAAATAGTTTATTACGCATAGAAACCTAAACTGGGAGCATGAAATAGTGGCAATGGCTAATCCAAAAAATCTTTCTGGGAAACATAATTAGGCTAAAAATGATTGACTAAAATAATTAAAATTAATTAACTAAATTAAACATGCATTTACAAATTATTGGGAATTAAATAGCAAGCTAAAAACTAAAAATTATAAAAATAAAGTCCTAAAATTAATTTTAAAATTTAAATAATTAAAAATATTCTAACCTTAATAAGAAAATGTAAAAAAATTTCAAAAATGATTAAAAGGAACCAAAACGGTAAGAAACGAAAAAAGGTCGAAACTCGTCAACGAGCCGTAACTGAAATTTGGGCAAAAATTCCTCCTCTACACACTTTTAATAATTTTCCTACAAACTATTTGAATAAAGAAAAATTTTCAAAAAAGCAAAATATTTTTTTTGTTAATTTTGTTTTTTTTTATGAATTTTTAATAATAAATTACTAATTAAAAACAAAGAAAATAGAAAAGATACAAATAAATAGTCTAACAATTTCTGGAAAATTTAAATTAAGTAAAGAAAAAGTTTAACAAATTAAAAATGCTAAAAAATGCCCAAAATTTACGTGTAGCAATTATAACTAATTAAAAAACTATTAAAATAAACCCTAAATTTAATTAATTAAATTAAATAAATCTAACTACCTAATGAACAAGGGGACTAACTGTGATAATACCCTAACGGGATAACAGTTGCAAACAAGGATCTACCTAAGGAATAACTGTGCTAACATAGAAAATCGAAAGTTACATAAATGGTCCCTGAAGTGGACCCCGTAATGCAAAGTAGGTCCAAAGGGCTTAAAATCAAAAAGCTAAAAAAGAAAAGTTGTTCAGGGGTTTCAGCTTATCATTTTTTACAAAAGGACTAGTGGCTGAAAGGGTCTAAATAAGCCAGAATTATGAGCTTTTTGGGCTGACAGAATGTGAAAAGCTCAAAGAGCTTTTTGGCTTTTTCTTTGAGCTAAAAAGCTCAAAATAAGCTGAGGTTGGGTTTAGTTAACTTAACCTAGCTATGTCTATCTATTTTAACTAAGTTTAACAGAAATAAGCCCTAAAATAAGCTAAAGCAGTAATAAGCTATAGGCTACTTATTATATAAAAAAGAGAAATTGAGGGGTTTCACACCTAAATAAGTAGCTAGAAGAAAAATAAGCTAAACTATTTTGGAGATTTAAAGAACAAGTATAAACTACTGACAAAACTAAAAGACCTAACGTGTTATTAGATAAATAAGCTGGAAAAAGGTGCTGAACTTGGGTGCTCAGCACCAGGGGACAAACAGCAGTGAGCTAAAGAGCTTTTTGGGCTTATGCAAATAAGCTCTTATGAGCTTATTAGCCAAAATAAAGTAAAAACAGATAACAAGGGGTCTCCAATGAGCTTATTTTCAAAACTTTGGGGCTTAAGGCCTAACTAATACTGCTGATAATTGGGCTTAAAAGTGGGGGATTTCAAAATTAAGCAAAGCCAAATTTTGACTTAAACTTGGTCAAACCCAAGGGACAGCAACAAGGGATGTTTTATTTGGCTAGAAACACTTGAATAAGCATAAACAAAGTGTGCTTAAGCTGCATAAGCAGCTTAAGTGGTTTAGCTTGAGTTAGCTTATTAAAGTTTTGACAGAATATAAAAAAGGACTTAAAAACTGATTTTAAAACTAAAAATGGTGATGTAAGTGGCTTGATTAACCCCACACACTCAGCCAAAGTTGGCTGAGTGTGCTTGACCCATGACAAACTCAGAATCACCCATTTTGACCATATACCAAACACCCCTTTAATAAGTCGAATTCCCTTTTTCTTTGGTTTAACTCAAAATTAATTTAAAACAAGCTGATATTAGGACTAGTGAAATTGTTTAGCAACAAGAAAAACACAAGTTTCTTCACAATTTACACACGAATTCAAGAGTAACAATTGGGAAATTTAAAAACTTCAAAATAAACTTTAAACTTGCATTAAATTGCTTAAAAACAGTAACCATACATTAAAAACAAGAACTGATATTTTCAATTACAATTTAATCAAGATTTAAATAAAAATAAAGCTAAGTAAAACTAGTGTATGGCTCGGCTTGTGTTTTCTTGAATTTATATAAGCCTCAAGGTCTTCACAGCTTCTTTCTTTGTGTTTCTTGTGTGAGTTGAAGGCTCAGCAACCATTCCTAGCCCTTTGATTAAGCTTTGTGTTTGTTTTAATGCTCAATCCGCCATTGATGTTCTGGGCTAGTGAGTTGAATGGCAAGATTAAGAGGTAGTGGAAGGTGGGTTTAGGTTGGGACTGGATAAACGAGTGTGTGGGTAAAGGAATGGAGTGTTAACTCGTGATGGTGGAGCTTTTGAGGGAGTTGGCGGGAAAGCTTTGGGAGGGGTGAGCTGTTATTGGTTCACAGGTTTTTGAAGGTTTCAAGTGCCCAAAAAGAACCCCTCGGGTTTCATTTACTTGTCACTCTTTTCTTTCTTTTATTTTTAGTTATACACGAGTTTGGAAAGTGGCAATTTGGGCCCTTGTGTTTTATTAAAAGGTTTTAAAGAAAGAAAGAAACAATGGCAGAATTGGTCCCTGCCTTTTATAAAGAGAAAACATTTTGTAAATTTGCAAATTCAGTCCTTCTCTTTTTTAAAACACTTTTCCTTTATAAAACATTTTCAAAATTGACAATTTCAGTCCCTGAGGTTTTATAAAAAATTGTTTTGGGCCAGGGTCTGGGCTTGGGTTATGTATTGGGCCCAACTGGGTGTGCTTGGGCCCAATAAGGTTTGTGGGCTTTGTATTGGGCCCAACTAGGTGTGTTTGGGCCCAATAAGGTTTAGGCTTTTGTTATTGGGCTTTTTAAGGCCCAATAAGGTTCAGGTGGGTTTTGTGTGTACAATGGCTGAGATTGGCTGTTCAAGGGCTAGGATCGGGCCTTCAAAGTCTTCACAGTCTTCATTAATATACTATTGGGCTTTCCCGGCCCATCAGATGGGTTGAGATTGCATCCAATAGTATTCTTCAATTACGGCTCCGGTTTTGACTGTTAATTTGTTGAGTTGACTTTGATTTTGACTTTTCTGGTCTTTGGCTTTGATTTGGCTTTGTCCTTCACAGCTTTTCCATTCCGAGTCCGGTTTTGTCGTTTTGGCTTTGTTTTTCGTCCTTTCTTTCGGTATCCGTCTCCTGAACATTACAAGTGTAAAACAAACATATCTTGGCTGTTTCTGTCTTGTTTTTGGTCATTTAAGGTTCCGTTTTTAATGAAAAAGGTATGTGTATTTAAGCTATACCCAAATCCCCCATACTACGACATTGCCGTGTCCTACGCAATGCTATGAAGTAAGCTTTACGAAGACTAAAGTACTCTTGACCCCTCCGATATAACTGTGAAAAGTAGCGAAGTGTTTGTAAAAGGGAAAGAATCAATAGGCTTCGAAAATCCCGATTAACACATTATTTTGTATGTACATAATGACTACTCTAATTTTTTTTGGAAAATTTTTTGAATGGTTTGTCTTTTCTTATTTAACTCACAATGGATCATAGAGTGAGGAAAACGTCCATTGAATGAGCTACGAGGATGTCCTGACGGAAAATTTCATCGTCCCGATTTTTTCATAGTCTTAAGCTAAGCAATTAAACGAGATCTTAGTCGATTAAGTTTAGGTTTGTTTAAAGTGTAAGCCCTCATATTATGACTTGTGAACTTTTGAACTCCCGACATGGATAATTTGTTTACGTGTGTGTGCTTGATTTTAACTCAACCTATAGATCAACTTATTCTCTTGTCACAAACTGAATGTGACCTCAAAGCAACAATTTATTAAGACCTTTGCCAACTTGATTTTTCTAGGAACTTTCAAATTTTTTTATTTGTTTTTTTTTTAAATTTTTTTTTTAAGTCTTTTCACTTAGGAATGCGTTGCTTAGTTTGAACACCTACCTAGGCCTCGCTCCCTAATAGGATATCACAACCAACGTCCGGTGTTCTTAGTTTGAAAACCCACCCCGTTGCTAGCGTAGTGGGAAATCACATCAACACCTTCTTCCTAATATGGCTAAGGATTAGTGTCTTAGTTTGAACCCTCACCTAGACCTTTCTTCCAAGTGAGATATCACGACACACCAAGTCCCTAGAAGCAAAGCTGTACTTAGTTTGAACCCCCACCTCGTGGTTAGCGGAGTGGGTTATCACGACACATCTATTACTTGTCATATAATCAAATGTTGCCTTTTATTTTGCATTAAATCTTCAAAAAACTTTTGCTTTTAAAGAATCAAAGTCACAAATTTGAAGCTTTTTCGAAAACATCGAATGACTTAGCTGAGTTAAATCGAGACACGATATGAATAGGCGGATAGAAGCTTATGGGAGAAACAGAAAACACAGTTATTCATATAGGTTTTTAGTCGACTCTGCTTGAACCTAAACTTATATTTAACTCTATCATTTCTCCGTTTTCACTAAGAATTCAAAGCAAATTCATGAAAAGCTTTGGCCTAAACGAAACTAGTAGGTCAACCACGCTCCGATCGAGTCAAAAAATTTATTCTTATTACACAAAAAGACAAAAACACTTATTCTATTTTTGAAAATTTTTAATTTTTTTTTTTTTTTTTTTTTTCATTTTTTTTTTTTTTTTTTTTTGGTATTTTTGCAAAAATTTGGTGGTAAAACGGGATTGCGTGATAACAACGACTGCAGGCAAAAATCAAATCGAAGATTCCCCCCCATACTAGAACTAAACATCGTCCTCGATGTTTCAAAGGCGGTACCTACGTAAATCTATGCCGTTTCATGAGTGTGCCAAAAGAATAAAACGTTAGTCGATAAGATTTGGATACTGAATTCCAAAATGAAGCTGAGGATGTGAAGCTCGAGTTAAAAAATGAAGATCGAGGAGCCTTTCACAATCGGGAATCTGGACATACAATACAAAGCAACAAAACATGGACAGAACATGGTGTAATGGAAATATAAAACTTCTCCACACAAAAACACTTATTTATTACTACTACTACGATAAGCATGGGGTGCCTCCCACGAAGCGCTTGTTTAGGGTCCCGACGCTTGACCCGTCCCCCGAATTTATTGGTCCATGGGGAACGTTTGGAGATCCGGGACAACCTCGGTTGGTACGTCCCCTCCAAAGTAATGTTTGATACGATGACCATTCACTTTAAAGTTGGGCCCGGAGTTTTGAGATAGCTCGACGGTGCCATAAGGAAAAACTTGGACAACGGTGAATGGTCCAGACCAACGGGATTTCAATTTGCCCGAGAAAATCTTCAGTCTAGAATTGAAGAGGAGGACACGATCACCAACGTTGAAAAGCGGGTTTTTGATCTTAGCATAGTGTATCCTCTTTGGTTTTCTCTTTTTAGATCAGAGAGTTCTCGTAGGCCTGTACACGAAGTTATTTAGTTTTCAGTTGAACTTTCCTGTGATCTACGCTGGTTTTGACATCACAATTTGTATGCTTGAGATTGGCCAGTAGGCTTGTGTTGTCTCGATCGGTAGATGACATGCCTTCCCGTACACTAGCTTATATGGAGTACACCCAATGGGTGTTTTGTAAGCTGTGCGGAAGGCCCATAAAGCATCATCTAGTTTATCCGACCAGGAGGCACGATTTTCTCCCACGGTTCTTTCAAGAATACGCTTTAAACCACGATTTGACACCTCAACTTGCCCACTTGTTTGTGGGTGATATGCGGTGGAGAGACGATGAGTTACTCCATACTTAAGCATGACCTTTGTAAATTGGTCATTGCAAAAGTGAGTTCCGCGATCACTTATGATAGCTCGGGGTGCACCAAATCGAGAGAAGAGAGTTTTCAAAAATTTGCAAACAACTCGGGCATCATTGGTGGGGAGCGCTTTTGCTTCAGATCCTTTTGACAAATAGTCACCGCCACCGAGTATGTACTTGTTTCCTCTGAAGCGGGAAACGGCCCATAAAATCAATGCCCCAGATGTCAAAGATTTCGCAAACTTGGATGGAGTTTTGTGGCATCTCATCACGTTGCGTAATTTTTCCTTGACGTTGACAAATGTCACAACGGGTGACAAAGTCATGGGCATCCTTGTAGATGGTGGGCCAATAGAATCCTGAATCGAAGATTTTTCTTGCTGTGTAATTGGCACCATAGTGTCCCCCAGTAGGTCCTGTGACAAGTTTTGAGAATGTCTAAAAGTTTTGGCCAGAACAACAACGTCTTTATACCTGATCGCAACAGATCTTAAACAGGAAAGGATCATCCCAGAAATAGTGTTTGACATCTGAAGAATTTATTTTTTTGTTGGGATGTCATTCCCTTAATCACGAATTTCCCCGCATGGTAGTTTGCAAAATCTGCAAACCATGGGGTACTTTGATCTTGAAGAGCAATCGAACCAAGAGTCTCGAGAGGCAATTGCTTCATTTGTTTCTTTATTCTCTAGGTTTGTTTTTTTTTTTTTTTTTTTTTTTTCCTATTTTTTTTTTTTTTTATGTATATTTTTTCCCCCCCCTCACCCCCCTCCCATTTTTCTTTGTAGTGGATTTTCAAGTCTGGACAGATGATCGGCGGCGAGATTTTCAGCTCCTTTTTTGTCTCGAATTTCATTATCAAATCTTGGAGCTATAGAATCCACCGCATGTGTTTGCGCTTAGATCTTTGGCAGAGATATTGGATGGCAGAATGATCAGTAGACACTATGCTTTTGACATAACTAAGATATGAACCGAAAAATTCTCAAAGGCATACACTACAGCAAGTACTCTTTTTCAGTCGTAGTGTAATGAGTTTGAGCCTCGTTCATAGCTTGCTAGCCATAGTGAATAGGTTGAAAATGTTGTTTTTTCTATGCCCGGGAATGCCCTATTGCGAAGTCGCTAGATCGCAACATCAGTTCAAAAGCAAGTCCCAGTCGGGAAGCAATTAAGATCGGAGCCTCAGTCAATCTTCTTTTGTGTGTGTTAAAGGAAACGACAACACTCTTCAGAAAAGACAAAGGAGTCTCTTTTTCGAGCAAATGAGTTCATAGGAGGGGCAAATTTTGGAGAAGTCTGAATGAATCGCCGGTAAAAACCGGCGTGCCCAAGGAAACTTCGGACACCTTTGACAGAAGTCGGATGAGGGAGTTTAGCTATTACTTCGACTTTAGCTCTATCAACCTCAAGTCCCGACTTAGAGATTTTATGTCCGAGAACAATGCCTTCCTTTACCATGAAATGGCTCTTTTCCCAGTTTAAAGACAAATTGGTGTCTTCACACCGCTTCAACATCTTTTCTAAATGGGTTAGGCACGTAGAAAAAGAGTCTCCAAAGACCGAAAAGTCATCCATGAATACTTCCATCGTTTTCTCAATCATATCGTGGAAGATTGCCATCATACATCTTTGGAACGTGCCCGGAGCATTGCATAGCCCACCAAAAAGGATGCGGAGATAGGCAAAAGTTCCGTATGGGCATGTGAATGTGGTCTTTTCTTGATCTTTTGGGTCAATTGGGATCTGAAAGTATCCCGAGAAACCATCGAGGAAACAGTAGTATTCATTTCCTGCTAGTCTCTCGAGCATTTGATCCATGAATGGTAAAGGGAAGTGGTCTTTTCGGGTGGCTTCATTAAGTTTTCTGTAATCAATACATACTCGCCATCCCGTGACCAATCGAGTAGGAATCAGCTCATTCTCTTCATTTGTGATGACAGTCATACCTCCTTTTTTAGGTACACAGTGTTGTACTGGCTCACCAAGGGCTGTCAGAGATGGGGTAAATCAATCCAGCGTCAAGGAGTTTTTCAACCTCCTTTTTGATAACATCGTGAATTTTTGGGTTTACCCTTCTCTGACTTTGCACAGATGGTTCATAGTCCTCTTCCATTAGAATTTTGTGAGTACAAAATTCCGGGCTAACACCCTTTATATCGGAGAGTTTCCAAGCGATGGCTCGCTTGTGGGACTTGAGAATCCTTCAGGAAAAAAAAATAAAAAAAAAAAATAAAAGAGAAAAAGAGCTTGCCTTTTCTATCTTTTAAGTCTTTAGCAATTATGACAGGCAACTTGTCGTCACCTTCCAAAAATGCGTATCCAGATGGCGGTGGTAGTTCTTTTAGTTCATTCCCCTCCCCAGATTTGAAGATAGTGTCAAGCCAAATAATGATGCAGGTTGAGAACATGCAAAACCTAAGGTCATACTGTCAACCCAAATGAGCCCAATCTAACTGACATGTTTTACAAAATTTGTTACTGCTAATACCGCTATCTCTTCGGTCTGGAAACTCTTCCGAGGTAACACATGTTACCAACCTATGGAAGATTTAAAAGGTATCACTACCGGAAGTGGCTGTTACCATCAAAGGACCGAAGACGTTTAATCAAAGGATTTTTTTTTTTTTTTTTTGTCGAGGTGGGACAAAGGACACGATGCCTCCTAATAATAACGGAAGCACCGTAAGAGTCCACACCTCTGTTGTTCAAATTAGACTCAGTAATCCAAATCCTGAGCCCAATGTTACCCGTTGTTACTCCAGTTTCCTAAAGCATCCAATTCCTTTCCATCACGAAGATTGATTGAAAGGCGCAAGGAAAAAGCTAACGATCAAATCGAGAAATTATTCTGAAACTTTAGAGATTTAAGTTTCGAGATTAGTTTACCATGCCTTGATGCTATGCCTAAACATTTGCTTCGACTTTTAAAAACCTTGATGGAAACAAGGAAAAATGAGCGGAATTGGCAGGGACTCCTTTAAATGAGAAATGTTCAGCGGTCATTCCTAACTAGTTACAAAGAAACTTGGGACCCTGGCCCATTTTCTGATTCCATGAGAATTTAGGGGATCTATACATGCAACGGCATTGGCCGATCTTGGTAGCGAGCATTAAATCTCATGCCTTATTATGTCTGGAAAGATCTCGTCTCTTCCTGAACTAACCCCAACTTGCATGAGTTAGCGCTAGCAGATCGTCAATACTGAACAATAGGTTATGATAAAGACGTCCAGTTAATGGTGGGGAAAGTTCCAATTTCCAGCTGATTCGTATATAGTTGTTATTTTGAAACAGACCCCCGAAGTCCCTTTGATTCTCGGGCGATGTTTCTTATAAACAAGTCATGCTTTGATGATGTTTATGGAGGAGAGATTACCCTGTGTTGGCAAGGAGAAAGCCACACATTCAACCTGGAACCAAACCTCCAAATACACAAGTGATTACGACCATATGACGGCAAACAAAATCGAACGTTCATCGAAATGGCTTTGTGATGAGTATTCTCCAGAGGTTCTAGGATTTTCCAAACTGTGATCGCGTACGTGCAATCCATTCCATCTTCTGAGCCTATATGTATCTACTGCTTCTGCCCAACTCTCACTCCTTCGGGGACAGTGACTTTCTCTTGTTTGAAGAAGAGATTCGTTCTGCTCTAGAGATGATCCAACTTTCATTGATGGTGTCCAACTTTTCAGGATTCCTGAGGGGGAACATCCTGATTCTAGAGGCAATTTTGAACAGTGAACACCACCCCCCTCCAAATCATGAACAATATATGCCTGACGTTTAGGAAAAGAACTCAAATCTCTGTGAAGCTTAAACGTTGAACTTCCATATAATGAAACCTCCGAGGTTGACTAAAAGGAACTACACCCATCTTGAGTACGCATTTTTGAGAAGGTGTACAGACAAGTTGCTGTCATATTGCGTAAAGACTTCAAAGATGAGATAAAGGCGCAGGTAGCTCGTTGAAGGTTCTTAAGTTCCCACAGCGAGTAATCGCATGGAAACTCTCCGATATTAAAGGTGTTAGCCCGAAATTTTTTACTCACAAATTCTAATGGAAGAGGATATGAACCATTGTTGCAAGTAGAGAAGGGTAACCCAAAAATTCCCGATGTTATCAAAAGGAGGTTGAAAAAACTCCTTGAGCTGGATTGATTTAACCTATCTCTGACAGCCCTTGGGTGAGCCCGATACACTGTGTCCTAAAAAGGGGTATGCATGTCATCACAAATGAAAGTGATGTGCTGATTCCTACTCGATTGGTCAGGGATGCGGAGTAGTATGTATTGATTCGAAAACTTAAATGAAGCACCCGAAAAAAAAGACCCATTCCCTTTTACCATTCATGGATCAAATGCTCGAGAGACTAGCAGGAAATGAATACTACTGTTTCCTCGATGGTTTTCTCAGGGATCCTTTCAGATCCCAACTTGACCCAAAAGATAGGGAAAAAGACCTTCACATGGCCATCGGGAACTTTTTGCCTATCGTCGCATGCCTTTTGGGGCTATGCAATGCTCCGGGCACGTTCCAAAGATGTATGATGGCAATCTTCCACGATATGATTGAGAAAACGATGGAAGTATTCATGGATGACTTTTCGGTCTTTGGAGACTCTTTTTCTACGTGCCTAACCCATTTAGAAAAGATGTTGAAGCGGTGTGAAGACACCAATTTGTCTTTAAACTGGGGCAAAGACATTTCCTGGTAAAGGAGCATCGTTCGCGGACCATAAAAAAAAAAAATCTCTAAGTCGGGACTTGATGGTTGATAGAGCCTAAAGTCGAAGTAATAAACTAAACTCCCTCATTCCTGACCTAACTTCTGTCAAAGTGTCGAAGTTTCCTTGGGCCCGCCGGTTTTTACGGCGATTCATTCGGACTTCTCCAAAATTGCCGTCCTTATCGTCATTTGCTTGTGAAAAAAAGAGAACTCCGTTTGTCTTTTTTGAGAGTGTGTCGATCTTCCTTTAAACACACTCAAACGAGATTGCTGAGGCTCCGATTTAATTGCTCCGACTGGGACTGCCTTTTGAACTGATGTGCGTGCTAGCGGATTCGCAATTGGGTGGCAGTCCTCGGGCAAAGAAAAAACAAGCATTTTAAAACCTATACACTATGCTAGCAAGACCTATGAACCGGAGGCTCAAAATCATTACAACTACTATGAAAAAAGTGTTACTTGCTGTAGTGTATGCCTTTGAGAAATTTTTCTGTCATATTTGTTTATGTCAAAAAAGGCATAGTGTAGATATGTCAATTTCTGCCATCCAAGTATTCTTTGCCAAGAAGGATGCTAAGGCAGAATCATGCGGTTGGATTTATTGCTCCATGAATTTGATATTGAAATTTCGAGACAAAAAAGGATCTGAAAAATTCTCGTCGCCGATCATTGTCCAGCTTGAAATTCCACATTCAAGGACAAACTCGAGAATAAAGAAATCAGTGAAGCATTTCCTTCGAGAACTCTTGGTTCGATTGCTCTTCAAGATCAAGTACCCATGGTTTGCAGTTTTGGCCAAACTACCATGCGGGGAAATTCGTGATTAAGGAATGTCATCCAACAAAAAAAAATAAATTCTTCAGGATGTCAAACCTATTTCTGGGATGGATCACTTTCCTGTTTAGATCTGTGCTGGATTCAGGTGATAGCCGGTTGTGTTTTGGCCAAGAAGCTTTTAGACATTCTCAAAACTTGCACAGTGGACCTACTGGGGGGACACTATGGTTGCACCAATTAACAGCTAAGAAAAATTCTTCGATTCAGGATTCTATTGGGCTCCACCATCTACAAGGATGCCCATGACTTTTGTCACCCGTTGTGACATTTGTCAACGTCAAGGAAAAATTACGCAACGTGATGAGATGCCACAAAACTCCATCCAAGTTTGCGAAATCTTTGACATCTGGGGCATTGATTTTATGGGGCCGTTTCCGTCTTCAAGAGGAAACAAGTACATACTCGTGGCTGTTGACTATTTGTCAAAATGGGTCGAAGCAAAAGCGCTCCCCACCAATGATGCCCGAGTTGTTTGTAAATTTTTGAAAACTCTCTTCTCTCGATTTGGTGCACCGAAGCCCGACGCTATCATAAGTGATCGCGGGAACTCACTTTTGAATGACCAATTTAAAAGGTCATGTTAAGTATGAGGTAACTCATGTTCTCCACGCATTACACCATAAACAAGTGGGCAAGTTGAGGTGTCAAATCGTGGTTTAAAGCGTATTCTTGAGAGAACCGTGGGAGAAAATCGTGCCTCCTGGTCGGATAAACTAGATGATGCTTTATGGGCCTTCCGCACAGCGTACAAAACACCCATCGGGTGTACTCCATATAAGCTTGTGTACGGGCTAAGGCAAGTCACTACGATCTTCGAAACTAGAGCAACAAAGCTACTGGGATCTCAAGCATACAAATTTTGATAGTTCAAAACAGCGGAGTGTCACAGGAAAGTTCAAACTGACTGAACTAAAAATGAACTTCTGGTGATCAGGCCTCGAGAACTCTCTGATCTATAAAGAGAAAACCATTGAGGATACACGAGCTTAAGATCAAAAACCGCGTTTTCAACGTTGGGTGATGTGTCCTCTCTTCAATTCTAGATGAAGATTTTCTCGGGCAAATTGAAATCCCGTTGGTCTGGACCATTCACGTTGTCCAAGTTTTTCCTTATGGCACCGTCGAGTTATCTCAAAACTCCGGGCCCAACTTTAAAGTGAATGGTCATCGTATCTAACATTTACTTCTGGAGGGGGTACCAACGAGGTTGTCCCGGATCTTTCAAACGTTCCATGGAAACCAATAAATTCGGGGGACGGGTCAAGCGTCGGGACCCTAAACAAGCGCTTCGTGGGAGGCACCCCATGCTTATCCGTAGTAGTAGTAATAAATAAGTGTTTTTGTGTGAGAAGGTTTATATTTTCCATTACCCATGTTCTGTCCATGTTTTGTGTGCTTTGTATTGTAGTCCAGGTAATTCGGGATTGTGAAGGCTCTCGAATTCTGTATTTTTAACGAGCTTCACATCCTCAGCTTCATTTGGAATTCAGTATCCAAATTTAGCGGAATAACGTTTTATCTTTTGGCAACTTCATTATCGGGCCTTAGATTTACGTAGAGTAACCCTTTGAACATCGAGACGATGTTTAGTTTTGTATGGGGGGGAATCTTCGATTTGATTTTTTCCTTGCAGTGTTGTATCACGCAATCCCGTTTTTACCACCAAATTTTTGCAAAATACCAAAAAAAAAAAAAAAAAAAAAATAAAAAAAAAAATTAAAAAAAAAATTAAAAAATTTTCAAAAATTAGGAATATGTGTTTTTGTCCTTTTTGGGTAGAGAGTAAGAATAACTTTTTTGACTCGATCGGGCGGATGAGCCTAGCTGTTCTTTTAGGCCAAAGCTTTCACTGATTTGCTTTGATTCTTAAGTGAAGAACGGAATTGTAGAGTTAAATATAAGTTTATGTGTCAAGCACGATTCGTCTAAAAACTTATAAGCATTAATTTGTCTTTTTCTCATAAGCTTCTAATCCGCCTAATCATACGTGTTCGATTTAATCAGCTAAGTCAATCGTGGTTTTCAGAAAAAAGCTTAAAATTTGTGACTTGATTCTTTAAAAGCAAAAGTTTTGAAAAAGATGTAATGCTATAAAGCATAATTTGATTATTATGGAGCAAGTAATAGTGTGTCGTGATATCCACTCCGCTAACACGAGTGTGGTGGTTCAAACTAAGACTCTTTGCTATCTTTCTAGGGACTTGGTTTGTGTCGTGATATCTCCCTGGAAGAAAGGTTGGTGGAGGGTTTCAAACTAAGACACTAATCCTTAGCCATATAGGAAAAAGGTAGAGTTGATGTGATTTCCATACGCTAGCAACGGGTGGGTTTCAAAACTAAGAACACGGACGTTGGGTTGTGATATCCTATTAGGGAGCAGAGGCCTAGGTAGGTGTTCAAACTAAGCAACGCATTCCTAGTTAAAAGAACTAAAAAAAAAAAAAAAAAAAAAAAAAAAAAAAAAATTTGAAAGTTCTATAAAATCAAGTTGCAAAGTCTTAATAAAATTGTTGCTTTGAGTCACCGATTCATTTTGTGGACTATGAGAATAAGTTGATCTGATGGTTGAGTTAAATCAAGCAAACACACGTAATCAATTTATCCTTGTCGGGGAGTTCAAAAGTTCACAAGTCATAAGTATGAGGGCTTTACACCTAACTTATTATCGACACTGATTCGTTTTAATTGCTTAGTTAAGACTAGTGAAAAATCGGGGCCGAATGAAAATTTTCCGTCAGGACAATCCGTTAGTCATTCTATGGACGTGTCTCACTCTATGATCCCAAATTGTGAGTTAAATTTAAGAAAGACAACCATTCTCAAATCCAAAAAAAATTTAGAGTATCAATGACATACAAAATAATGGTGTTAATCGGGAGTTGTCGAAGCTATTGATCTTTCTTTGACAACACTTTGCTCTTTTCAAGTTATTAGTCGGAGGGGGCAAGAGTCTTAGGTCTTGTAATAATTTACTTCATAGCATTGCTGTGGGGACACGGCAATGTCGTAGGATGGGGGATTTGGTTATGCCTTAATTACACATACTTTTTCCTCATTAAAAACCGGACTTAAATGACCAAATACAGACAGAACTGCCAAAGATATGTTTTGTTTTACACTTGTTTATTTATTTGTGCAGGAACGGATAACAAGAAAAGACCGAAAAACAAAGCCAAAACGGACAAAAAGGCACCGGAATGGAAAAGCTAGTTGGTGAAGGACAACGCCAATCAAAGAAAAGGACCAGAAAAGTCAAGAATCAAAGTCAACAAACAAATTAAGACAGTCAAACCGGAAGCCGTAATTGAAAGAATACTATTGGTGCAATCTCAACCCATCTGCTGGGCCGGGGGGGAGGGAACGCCAATAGAATATTGATGAAGACTGGAAGACCAAATGGGCCTTACCTAATCAATGTCAACAGCCCATTTGTGTGCATTGTCAGAACTATGAAGACTTGAAGGCCCGATCTAGCCCTTGATCAGCCAATCTCAGCATTGTACACACAAACCCACCCAAAACTTATTGGGCCTTTAAACAGCCAATAACATAGCTAAACCTTATTGGGCCCAAAACTACACCTAGTTGGGCCCCAATACAAAGCCCACAAACCTTATTGGGCCCATGCACAAACCAGGTGGCCAATACTAACCCAAGCCAGGACCCTGGCCCAAAACAATTTTTTCTATAAAACTCAGGGACTGAAATTGTCAATTTTTGCAAATGTTTTATAAAGGAAAAAGTGTTTTAAAAAAGAGACGACTGAACACTGAATTTGCCAAATTTAGCAAATTGTTTTATCGTTATAAATGGCAGGGACAATTCTGCCATTGTTTTCTTTATTTCTTTAAAAAACCTTTTAATAAAAACTCAAGGGCTCCAAAATGCACTTTTCCAAATCGTGTTTACTAAAAATAAAAGAAAGAAAAATGACAAGTAAATGAAACCGAGCGGGTTCTTTTGGGCAACTTGAAAACCTTCAAATAACTTGTGAACCTAATAACAGTCACCCCTCCCATAGTCCTTTCCGCCAACTCCCTCAAAAGCTCCACCATCACGAGTTAACACTCCATTCCTTTACCCACACACTCGTTTATCCAGTCCCAACCTAAACCCACCTTCCACTACCTCTTAATCTTGCCATGTTGGCAATCTCACCAAGCCCGAGCAACATCAATGGCGGATTGAGCATTAAAACAAACACAAAGCTTAATCTAAGGGTCAGGATTGGTTGCTGAGCTTCAACTCACACAAGAAACACAATGAAAGAAGCTGTGAAGACTTGAGGCTTATATAAATTCAAGAAAACACAAGCCGAAGATACACTAGTTTTACTTAGCTTTATTTTTAATTAAATCTGATTTAAAAATTGTAATAGAAAGGTATCAGTTCTTGTTTTAAAGCATGGTTAAATGTTTTTAAGCAATTTAATGCAAGTTTAAAGTTTTTTTGATATGTTTTTAAATTTCCTAATTGTTACTCTGAATTCTTTCGTGTGTAAATTGTAAAGAAATTGTGTTTTTCTTGTTGCTAACCACTTACATAGTCCTAATATCAGCTTGTTTTAAATTAATTTTGAGTTAAACCAAAGAAAAAGGGAATTCGACTTATTAAAGGGGTGTTTGGTATATGGTCAAAATGGGTGATTCTGAGTTTGTCATGGGTCAAGCACACTCAGCCAACTTTGGCTGAGTGTGTGGGGTTAATCAAGCCACTTACTCCCATGTTTGTTTTAAAATCAGTTTTAAGTCTTTTTATATTCTGTCAAAACTTTAATAAGCTAACTCAAGCTAAACCACTTAAGCTGCTTATGCAGCTTAAGCACACTTTGTTTATGCTTATTCAAGTGTTTTTAGCCAAATAAAACATCCCTTGTTGCTGTCCCTTGGGTTTGACCAAGTTTAAGTCAAAATTTGGCTTTGTTAATTTGAAATCCCTCATTTTAAGCCCAATTATCCGCAGTATTAGTTAGCTTAAGCCCCATAGTTTTGAAATTAAGCTCATTGAGGACCTTGTTATCTGTTTTTTACTTTATTTTGGCTAAAAGCTTCCTAAGAGCTTATTTGCATAAGCCCAAAAAAGCTCTTTTAGCTCATGTGTTTGTCCCCTGGTGCTGAGCACCCAAGTTCAGCACCTTTTTCCAGCTTATTTATCTAATAAGCACTTAGGTCTTTTAGTTTTTGTCTGTAGTTTATTACTTGTTCTTTACTTCTCCAAAATAGTTTAGCTTTATTTGTGCTTCTAGCTTAGATTATTTTAGGTGTGATGAAACCCTCATTTCTGCTTTTTTTATTATAACTTACGTGGCATATAGCTTATTAATGCTTTTGCTTATTTTAGGGCTTTTTCTTTTAAACTTGTTTAAAATAGATAGACATAGCTAGGTTAAGTTAACTAAACCCAACCTCAGCTTATTTTGAGCTTTTTAGCTCAAAGAAAAAGCCAAAAAGCTCTTTGAGCTTTTCACATTCTGTCAGCCCAAAAAGCTCATAATTCTGGCTTATTTAAACCCTTTCAGCCACTAGTCCTTTTGTAAAAATGATAAGCTGAAACCCCTGAACAACTTTTCTTTTTTAGCTTTTTGATTTTAAGCCCTTTGGACCTACTTTGCATTCGGGGGTCCACTTCCAGGGACATTTATGTTACTTTCGATTATTTTTCTTGTTTAGCACAGTAATTCCTAGGTTAGATTCCTTGTTGCATGGTTAGTCCTTTAGGGTATTACACAGTTAGTCCTTGTCAGTTAGGTAGTTAGATTTATTTAATTTAATTAATTAAATTTAGGGTTTAATTTAATTAGTTTAATTAGTTATAATTGCTACAGTAAATTTTGGGCATTTTTACATTTTTAACTTTGTTAAACTTTTTCTTTACTTAATTTTAAAGTTTTCCAGAATTTTAGACTTTTTTATTTTTTATTCTTTTGTCTATTTTCTTTGTTTTAATTAGTATTTAATATTTAAAAATTCATAAAAAACCTACAAAAAATTAACAAACATATGTTTCTTTTTTAGAAAATTTTCTTTAATCAACTTTAGTTTGGTAGGAAAATTATTTTAAAACTTGTGTAGGGTGATTTTTGCCCAAATTTCAGTTCGGGCCGTTTTACGAGTTCGACTTTTTACGTTTCTTCACCGTTTTGTTCGCTTTGAAACTCGATTTTGAATATTTTTTACATTTTTCTTTTAAGTTAGAATATTTTTGATTATTTAAATTTTAAAATTAATTTTAGGAGTTATTTTTATAATTTTTAGTTTTTAGCTATGTATTTAATTCCATATAATTTGTAAATGCATGTTTAATTTGTTTATACGTTTTAATAACTTTAGTTAATCTTTTTAGACCTAATTATGTTTTCCGTAGATTTTTGGATTACCATTGCCACTTTTCTTGCTCCGTAGTTTTGGGTTCTATGCGATATAACTATTTTGTTCCCGTCGTATATTTAGATTCCCATTTTCCGCCTGCTTGTTTCCGTAGATTACTTTTAGCTTTCTTTAATTAATTTTTGTTTATCTAGTTAAAATCAAAATCAATTGTTTCTCAATTTATAATCATCAATTCATTGTATCGATTTTACCATTCCAGCTTCGTTGGGATTTACGACGGAAAACTCTTATACTTCTCGGTATCATTGACTTGCTCTAGACTATCCTTACTATAATTTGATATTTTATTATATTATATGTATTTTAAGGTATAGTCTGAGCGATCATCGTTAATAAATAATAAATTAAAAAATAAAAAAAATATATATAAAGGGGACATAGGTCAAAAATGACAGGAGAGAAAAAAAAGAAAACAAAATCATACTTAATTAAAATTGGTAAAGATATCTATCCTAAACGTTTTGTAAAAAACCTTATAAATAACACAAAAACCCTTCCCCCCTTGTTCTTTAATTGCACCCCCTAGTCGATTTTATCAAAGGAGGAAGAAGAAAAATATTTTTTTTTAAGTTTGGTGATTTTTGTGTTTAAGATTCAAAGATTTAAGGTATAAATTATAATCCTTTGAGTTAATTATCATTAAAAACATGTAATAATTATTATGATGGATAATTAGGGTTTCATAAAATCTGTAATTAATGATATAATAAACATGTTATAATGATTAGGGTTTAATTAGGATCAAATGGGTGTATTCGTTAGGTTTAGCTCGTGTTAGACTTAGATTTCGTTTTTAGGGCAGGATTTAGGGTGTGTTTTTCGGTGTTATCAGTGCTCAGAGAGTCTAGTTTCCAAAACATCCGGCCTAGAAAGTTTTAAGATCGGGAAGTCAGTCAAACGTTGGTTGCAAGAAAAGTTGTCAAAGAAGTAAATACGAGTCAGATTTAGGTCAGATGACGAGGTAAAAAAACCCCCACATAAAATCGAATTTAGGCCTTAGTTCCCTTTTCTACATGAGATAGTTCTATGTGTGCTTGATCATCTTTTTCAATGAGGTCTATTAAAAATCCCCCAAAGGAGAGCTTCTGATTTGGAGTCTAAGTATGGTTTTTAGGTCCAAACTTTTTAGTGTGCAAACAGATCCGAATTGGGACTGTTTTGAAGTTTGATTTTCTTAGGAGTACTTGTGCATGTAAATGGCTCTTGGGAATCATGAGGTAGTTAATATACTCATAAATTAAAAATAGGGATTTTGGTATGAATTATGGAGGTCAGTAAGTAGAGGTTTTGAGTACGTTAAGTCACGTTAAAATTCTGCAGTTTTGAACAAATTGTGACTAACTAGTGAAACTTGTTAACGAAGTGGTTAAAGTTAGGTATGGTGTCGGGGTGACCCATGGGGTTAATAGAACACCTTAGACATCCATCATATGATTGTTACATGTGCATTAAGCTTTTGGCTTAGTAGCGTGTAACACGAGTTATTTTGTTGTTTAGATTTGTGCTAGTTGTTTGTGAAGCTTTTTGTTGGAATCTTTTGGAAAGCTAAGCAAAGGTGAGTTTCATAGCCCCTTTTTCTCATGTTATTTTGGGGTGAGAATGATGCTTGTTGTCGTGTTAAAATGTTTTTAAGCTTGCTGTAGTTATGTGTATTGGATCGTGGGCACGTTCCGTCCTGTTGTGTTGCGATATGTATGTTGTATAGTGGATCCCATTAGTCAAACGTGGTGTGATGGTGGGGTAAGCTTGTGTGAGTAGTATGAGGCTATTTGTGGCACATATTTTTTCGATATGATGTGATCGTGGCACGTTTAGTCCGTTGTTGTTACTTGTTGTCCATGAATTGTTTTGGTAAATTGTAGCGCTAATTGAAGTTTATTTGGGATATTGTTTGTATGTGTGAAACCTATGTTCTCGCTCAACTTTATGTTGCGTTTTTAAGCAACATTTTCAGGTGGCATAATGTTGCTAAAATAGAGCGAACGTGGCTTGAGAGACCATAGGATCGTTGGGTTTCTTTATGCTTTCTGTTTGAATAAATTGGTTTGCAAGAATTGTCTTGGATTAAGTTTTGCATGTCATTTTATTAACCGAGACCTCGTTCTCATTAATAAAGACACCATTAGGTTTTGGGTATGTTATGCACTTAGTTCTTTATCTTTACTTTAGTTTTCATTTTAGTTAATTCTATATCGGACCACCATGTGTGTGTGATATCCATTCTTGTTTACGCCTCGCGTTTTCGCCTTGGCGGGGTGTGACAGATTGGTATCAGAGCTATTGGTTATAGAGTAGTAGGTGGTTGAACCTAGACTATAACCTAGGGGTCCTTCATGTAGATGCTTTTAGGGCTTAAGTGTTTAATGCTATAACTGGATATGCTTCCCCTCTATTTTTTGCATAGCTTATATATTCTAAATTTGCTTAGTTTTATTTTAGTTTAGATATTTTATCTACCATTATTTGAATATATATGTATTACTTTCTTAGTATTATAGTATGTTTTTCCCACCCGTACGAAGAGTCTCGTTAGGGAACCATTTTCCAACTAGACTGTTAAGCGTTATAAGGAGCCTCTTGTGGAACCGAAGGAGATAAGATATTTGATCGTTTGTCGGATGCGCATAATAGGGCTAGACCCGCGGAGTCGGGTGATTCTTGCGGAGGCAAAGTCAAACCCAAGCGAGACCCAGCATAAGTTTATCCCTTCCTTTACCTCATCATGTTGTTATTGATTATTTCTTTAGGATATTTTATATTTTGGAAGTTGTTGCGATACTTTTGTTCCTTTATGTCATTTCAATTTCAATTTGATATAAGTATGTAGTTATTTGATGGAGCATCCTTTATGTCTTAAGTTGGAATGGTTTAAGATGTGCAATGTGGTATATGTGCTTATATATGAATTATGATTGATATTGGTGATCTTGGAAGTAAGTACACGTGTGAAAGGAGACACTTATAATTATGGTGGCCAACATAATTATAAAGGCATCACACACATAGACTTGTGACCATGATTGCATTTATTTGTGTTTGGTTGTAAGGTGGTAGTGTAATATGTTTTTCTTTGATATGTGTATTCATGATAAGGATGGTGGTATGAGTAGAGAAATTATTCTCTTATCTTAATTGAAGGATATGTTAAGTTGAGTTGTATAGATAGTAAGTTTCCCTTCTATTTAGTATTTGTGAATACCTAGTATTGCTATTATAGAGGTTGCTCATTTGCTCGGTTGTTTTTTCGGATTTCCTAAGTCTAAGCTTAGCATCCCTTCATCGTACTTTGTTAGTAAGGATACCTGATTTTCCTATTCGACGTATCGATGTATATTAATTGTTCGAAATTTGCTTTTTTTGGATATAGACGCGTTTCGTTAGTTCTTTCATTGCATTGATTACTCGTATGAGTATCAAAGGTTTCTTTTAAGCACTAATTGTTCCTAACATATTAGTGCGGATCATTACTCCCTTCTTTGTATATCCCTTGGTTTTCGTAACCCGTTGGCGACGTGTTAGTATCGATGCTTTTAGGTTTGCTCTGTTGATCGTTATTTTGGATAAGACCTTACGTTTTCTTTTGGGTACATAACGTCTTGCATGAGTTTTCTTGTACGAGTTCGTTTGATTTTATTTTGAGTATATGGTTCCTGGTATTTTCTTTCGTTTTCAAACAATAGAATTGTGTTAGAGTCTGTACGGTGTTTTACGATCCCTGTTGGTATTATGGTGTCATTTGTTTGAGTAACATATTTCATAATTGATGTCTAATTATAAAAACTCTTTGGAAGTATTGTGTTAGTGTTTGAGAAAAATTGTGTTTAAAATGATCTTTGTAAAAAGAATATGTTTAAATATCCTATACAAATAGGATATGAAAATTTTTAAGTGGTTTAATAAATTTTATTTTATTATAAAAAGCTGGTTTAAAGTGATTCATAGTGGTAAGGTATGATACACCATTAGATAACCATCTCTAGATTTTTTTATGACAACCATAATGAATTTTTCAAAGATTACATTTAAGACAATTTTATTATTATTTAAAATGATTTTTTTTACTTAAAGTGACTTTCTTAATTTAAATTGATTTTTATAAAAACATTATTTAATTTGGTCTTTCTAGTAAAGTCGATAATTGGTATAAGAATATCCGTCTTTCGTATTGATATTTTTTATGTGTTCATTTGTCGTGGTACATCTGTTGATTTTCTTTCGTTGCGTTTTCACTCGGTGCATATACGTATCCTTTCTTTCAAAGGATTCTTATGTCATTTGATCCACGTCTACTTGCATATGTGGAATCTCCTATATGCATTCTAGCCTTTGACTCGATATTCGTTTGTTATCCTATTCGATTGTTCGTAACCCTTGGAGTTCGTTGATACCGTTGAGTCGTGGAAGCTTTGATGTGCTTGTGGGAATGGACCGGTTGTCCAAGAGGAAGTTTGGGATAGTATGTCATGAGAAGGTGGTTAGGATACCGTTGGAAGGTGATGAGATACTTCAGGTTCATGGTGAACGTACTCAAGGAGTCGTGAAAACCTTAATGAACACTAAGGTAGGTGAATCGAAATTGAGTGGTATTTCTGTCGTACGAGACTTTATTGACGTGTTTCCGGAAGACTTGTCAATGACCACCGCAATGACAAGTTGAGTTCCGCGTAGACTTAGTTCCTGGAGCGACGCCAGTCGCGAAGTCTCCATATCGTCTAGCACCTTTGGAAATGCAAGAATTGTCTGAACAACTTCAAGAGTTGCAAGACGAAGGTTTCATACGACCTAGTCATTTTCCGTGAGGAGCACCAGTGTTGTTTGTTAAGAAGAGGAGCATGGAGTTCATTTGAAGTTAGAGTTGGAATTACTGAGGAAGGAGAAGTTGTATGCTAAGGTTACTAGTGTGAGGCAGTGAAGAATTGGGAAGTACCTACGACACCATCCGAGATATGATTATTCTTAGGATTGGCAGGTTACTTACCTACGTTTCATCGCAAACTTTTCTAAGATTGTTAAACCCCTTACTTCCCTAACTTAGAGGAATCAGAAGTATGAGTAGGGCGCAGAACGAGAAGAGGCTTTCTAGACTTTGAGGAATGATTTGTGTGACGCTTCGATTAATCGAATGTAGTGGTTGATGCGTTGAGAAGAAATGGAGAGTGAAACTAAGACGAGTAAGAGCAATGTCCATGACTATCCAGTCAAGTGTTAAGGACAAGATATTGGCTACTTCAAGTGAGACGTCCAAGGTAGAGAACGCGCCAGCAGAAATGCTGCGTGACCTGGACCAACAAATGGAAAAGAGGGCAGATGATGGTTAGTACTTTATGGATTAAATTGTATAGTGAGTATGAGTATGAAATTCGCTACCATCCAGGTAAGGCAAATGTGGTGACTGATGCGTTAAGTAGGAAGGAACGAGTGAAACCTAGACGTGTTCGAGCGATGGCTATGATCATTCAGTATGGAGTAAGAGGAATGATATTGGCAGCCCAAAGTGAGGCGTTCAAGCAAGAGAACGTACGCGCAGAAAGGCTTCATGGGTTAGATTGACATATGGAAAAGAAGGAGGACGAGAGTTTGTACTTTATGGATCGTATATGAGTTCTGTTAGTAGGGAATGATGAGGACGGTAGTAATGGATGAGGCTCATGCATCAAGGTACTTGGTACATCCGGGAGCGGATAAGACGTACTATAACCTTGGAGACATGTATTGGTAGCCACGTGTAGAAAATATATAGTTACCTATGTTAGCAATTGTTGGATTTGTTTAAGAGGTGAAAGCTGCAATGTCAAAGACTTTTGGCTTGCTACAACAGCCTGAGATACTTGAGTGAAAATGAGATAGAATCACCATGAATTTTATTACTAAATTTCCAAGGTCAAAGTAGTGAGTATGATGTGATTTGGGTGATGGTCGATTGACTGACCAAGTTAGCTCATTTTCTAGCTATACAAGAAAATTTCAAGATGTGAAGTTGGCAAGGATTTATATTGATGAGATAATAGCAAGGAATGAAATTCTAGTGACGATTAACTCAGATTGAGATGGATGATTTACCTCGTGGTTTTGGCAGACGCTGCAGAAAGTGTTAGAGACACGATTGGATTTGAGTACTGCTTAGCATCCTCAAGCGGATGGACAAAGTGAACGTATGATTCAGACTTTGGGAAGATATAATGAGGGCATGTGTTATTGATTTTGGTTGTAGTTATCATTCGAGCATTTGGTGTGCTCCGTTTGAAGCTTTGTATGGAATGAAATGTAGGTCGCCTGTTCTATGGGCAGAGATTGGAGAGAGTAGTTTGACTGGGCCTGAGTTAGTACTAGATATGACAGATAAGGTAGTATTGATAAAAGAAAAGCTCAAAGCGGCAAGAGACCGTCAAAAGAGCTATGCTGATAATAGACGCAAACCGTTAGAGTTTGAGGTAGGAGATCGGGTTATGCTAAAAGTGTCGCCTTGGAAAGGTGTAATTCGCTTTGGGAAAAAGGGTAAGTTAGCACCGAGGTATGTAGGGCCATTTGAGATTCTTGAAAGAGTCGGTCCTGTAGCTTATCGGTTGAGATTGCCTGAGGAATTGAGTGGAGTACATGACACGTTTCATGTGTCAAACCTAAAAACAATGTCTGGCGGATGCTAGTCTGCATGTGCCATTGGATGAGATCAAGGTTGACAAAACTCTTCGTTTTGTTGAGGAACCTGTTGAGAATAGTGACCGTGAAGTTAAGAGGTTAAAATGTAGCAGAATGGTGGTAGTTAAGGTCCATTTGGGCTCGAAGCGAGGTCTTTAGGACTTCAGGTAAACTGAGTATCCACACTTGTTCGTTGAGCAAGGGATCATTGGGAGTTTTTAGTTAAAGTTGGGTACGTAAGGTTTCTTGTAGACCTTAGTATGCCCTTAGATGTGTTTGTGTGATTTTGGTTAAAGTTATTTTATGAATAAACTCGAAGTCGAGCCAATTTTTCAAAAACGTTGGGCTTTGTAACAACTTATAACTTGGGTTCAAGACAGTTCTTGTTTGATGAGTTGCGAGACCGGGTTGTAAATGACGTTGTTACGCAACTTAAGGTTTTTGACGAGTCTCCTCGATGACGGGCGAGGTTCAGGTAGTTGGATGTTTCTATTCGTTTGGAGCGGTTATGCTGCTATGCGTATAACAACCCACAAATTTCACCAATGTAATATCTCTCTGTTATATAATATATCACTTTTTCACAGGGAAATTTTTCGCTTTATTACATTTCCTGCATTACCAATATCTCAATATGCAACATTTCTTGCATAGCTAAAGTTAACAAGCTCACGCAACCTACCTATGGCAATCCTATCTATGTATATGTCAATCAAACATCATAACATGTCAAGTCAATATCATAATATCATTTTTACGAAGTACATTACTCATATAATGTATCATTTGCAACAATATATCAAAACAGGCTTTAAACTGTTATCGTATGCCTCTAAACCCTAATTTCATGAAAAGTTAATATCTAAAGTATATGTACAAGTAATATAACACCCCGTGTTTTCAAGTCATTGACGACAACGATAAATCTACTATTCATCTTTTATATTGTACGCGTTTGTTTTAAATCGTGAACGTTAAGCTAAATCGCGTAAGCTAAAAAATAGCGTTCAATGTAAACGGGCATCAAACAATTAAGCGTTTACATCAAGCAAGTATTAAATAATTATTTTAAGAATAATTATGGTCTTTGTTCATTTCATCCAAATCAAGCAAAGGATGCAAGCCGCTCGTGATCGACAGAAGAGTTACGCCGATCTGAAGCGTAAACCGATGGAATTCCAAGTCGGGGATAAAGTTATGCTTAAAGTTTCGCCTTGGAAAGGGGTCGTACGTTTTGGCAAACGGGGGAAGTTAAACCCCAGGTATGTTGGACCTTTCAAGGTGTTAGGAAAGGTTGGAGAGGTTGCTTACAAACTCGAGCTTCCAGAAGAACTAAGCAGGGTTCATAACACATTTCATGTATCCAACTTGAAAAAGTGCTATGCCGAAGAACCGTTAGCCGTTCCGTTGGATGGACTTCATTTTGATGACAAGCTTCAGTTTGTGGAAGAACCCGTTGAGATCATGGACCGTGAAGTTAAACGGTTGAAGCGAAGCCGCATTCCATTAATCAAGGTTCGATGGAACTCCAAGCGAGGTCCTGAGTTTACATGGGAACGCGAGGATCAATTCCGTAAGAAATACCCTCATCTGTTTGCAAAGACCGCACCGTCGTCAAGTGCCGCGTCATAAGCCTTGAGGACAAGGCTCACTTAACGGGGGGAGACTATAACACCCCGTGTTTTAGGGTCATTGACGTCGTCAATAAATTCACAATGTATCTTTTGTATTGTACGCGTTTGCTTTTAAATCGTAAACGTTAAGTTAAATCGCGTAAGCTAAAAATTAGCGTTCAATGTAAACGGACATCAAACGATTAAATGTTTACATCAAGCAAGTGTTAAGTAATTATTTTAATGATAATTATTAACTTTGTTCATTGTATTTTTATTGGTTGCGTAAATTGATTACGTTTCGCGATAAATTGCATTTAGGCATACCCGGAACCACCAAAACTTTTCTACGCTTCAACAAATACCCACATTTATACCCAATACATAAAAATTACAAAAATACATCACCTATATCTCTCTATGGCCGGATATGGACCAAAGGATACAAGAAAATCTCATAAAAGAACACATTTCCATGTTTTCATGGGATAATCTCAACTATTAGGAGACATCTATCCAATTTCTTCAAACTTTGACCAAAGACTATGACCATGACCATCCTTAAGACCCTCTTTGTGCTTCCTTGACTAGTCATACATGTGCATTACTTATACATTGCATGAGATAAGAAATCATAGCACTTAACACTTAGAAAAAAATCAAAAACACTCTCCTTTGTCCTCCCTCCTACCCACGGCTCAAAACCCTCAATATAACCAACCCACACAAACTTTTATACCACTTATACAAGCATACACACAACATATCTAAGACCTACTAAGATGATTTGAAGGTTTGATCAAGCCTTTACAAGTATTTATCAAGAAAAGGAAGCTAGGGTTTATAATTGGAAAACTAGGGTTTTCTTGTTTGCAAGCTTGGTTTAAAAATCTAAACAAGGGTTTAGATTGTATTTCTCATCATCATACATCACTTTAAGGTTATCTATAAACCTTTATGTCTTTACTTTTCTCATTTTTATAAGTATATATGTTCTATATAGTTAAATCACCATTTAGGGTTTAAACATGTTAAATGGATAACTTACTTGTGATTATGATTTTTAACACTTTTTCATATGATATGAACTTGTGATCTTGGACTAATGGACATTAATATAAGTATCACATATGTCAAATATGGTTATAAAGGATTTATGGTAAACTACTAAAGTGAAAAGTACATAAAACAAGTTTTATATCAAAGTATACTTATTAATTATAAAGGGGCTGTTTGGATTTCGTATTTTAAACAGGGGGTTTGACACTTTATAAAAATAATACGACTCATGACGATTCCAAAAAGGTAAGAAACTCGAAAAACGGATTAATAACGAAAAAGATACGATAAAAATACGATTTACGTTAATACCGGGTTTTATAAAACTATTTTTATAAAAGTACTATTCATGACAGAAACTTTTATTTTTGTAAACCTTATAAATCAATAGAACTTTCAATTACGAGAACGTGCTAATTAAAACGTAAGATACGACATTTACGAGTTTACGCTAATTAAAACGTAAAAACGAGTTTATAGCTGTTGTGAACAGTAAAAACACTATTCATCACAGAATGTTGAAAAATTAAAAATGTAATATTTTGATCACTCGTCTTAGTACGAAAGCGTGGGCATAAGAAACGTCAAAATCGGGCTTAAAACGCAAAAGTTATGCTATATTTACTAAAACGGTAATTATAAACGTTTTTACTTATTAAACACAATTTTACCAAAACAATTAGATGGTGATTGAACTATATAGACCTATATGTGGTATTAGTTAAGCAAAGTGCTATATTACTAGGGAGTTTCATAATGAGGCCTCTTCGGGGTAGCGTATCGACGAGTTGTTGGATTTACGATTTAAAGTGTCATAGCTCCTCATACGTTCACTACATGACCTCTTAATTATGATAGCCCGAACGATAGTATGAAGAGCTATATAGGAATATATGATATTGGTTAATCGAAGTACATGGTACTTATACGACCTTAATTTAAATAGGTTGCATCTGACGATTTGCGTGACGCATTATCTGTGATATTCTTGTTATTCGCTCACTAAAGGTGAGTTCATAGCCCCACGTTTTACATGCTTTTGTTTTACAAAGTTTTTGGGGTGAGAAACATGAAATGTTTTACAACTGGACACAAGTGGTTAAGTTTCATATTATGATTACGTGTTGCCTAAGTAGCGATAACCCTAGTTGAGCCCATTATCATGAACTGTTAGTTACTCGATTGTGAGGGCGAATGATATGAATATTGGGATTGACATCCCCGTTTGGGTGATTAGCTATCACTCTGTAAACGAATGTATATCATGTCGAACATAGGATGTTGCGGGTTAGAACATCATCACGGGCAATGTAGGCCATTTATATGGTATTCATTTATGTCGAGCTTCAGTGTCATGAGCTTAGGGCAACGTAATTACATTTATATGATGTCTGCATCTGTTGCATTATCATACACTTGGGAAATCTTGTGGTCCTACAATATATGATTTATCAAACCTATGAATTCACCAACATTATTGTTGACGTTTTAAAGCAATGTTTTTCAGGGGATCAGTAAGCACGAGGTGCAAGGGATACATTGGTGGTTTTGATTTGGATATCATGCATTAAAGATTTTGTCGCATTACATTTTGTATAACTGTATGGGCTAGAAATCTTTGTACTTTGAACAAGTGGACAAGTGAAGCTTCGGCTTATGTAACAAATACTTTGTTAAATCCAATGTATCAGTTTTAAACGACTTTTTGGTCGTTCTATATACATCTTGTGTTATTGATCTATGAAGTAACACGCCCCGAACCCTTATTCCGCTGCGACCCAATTTGGGGGTGTTACAATATGATATTTAGAGCATGAGAATGCGACAATATATCTGTCACATAAACCATAACCTATGGGATGTTATTGTCAATGAAGATCCAGAAGAAGAGCCTGCACCAACCTGGGAAAAACTCTGCTGCTCCTGCTCCCTAAGCTGCAAACAACTGGCTTGCTATAAGGAATCAGGAAAGGATTTAAGAGCATCTTGCTTTTAGCAATACCTGATGAATACCTCCTCAAGTTTCACAATGTTACAGATGTAAAGCAACTTCTGGGAAGCAAATCATAATCAAGGTTTGGAGGTTAATGAGAATCCATAGAAGATCCAGAAAAAAATGTTCTAATAAACCATCAGTTTGAAAAACTTTTTTTACTGCACAAATGGCAGCTTGGACAAGGCTTATGACTAGGTTTCCAAAAACTAATAGTCAATTTTGGAGTTCTTGGTTGCTCCAATATCAAAGGAAGATATCAACCAGAAGTTCCTAAAAAGTCTTCCTCCTTCATGGAATCAAATTGCTCTAATCATGAGAAATAAGCCAAACATTGATGAGATTAATATTGTTGACCTCTACAACAACCTTAGGGTCTACGAAGATGAGATGAAAAGGTCTTTAAGTTCCACTTATACTTCTCAGAACTTGGCATTTCTTTCCTCTGAGAACACTAGCAGTACTAATGAAGTTAGTACTGCCAGTGGAGATTTTAGGGTTAGTACTGCTGGAGGAATTAGTCAAGTTTCATCTACCCTATGTGCTCATGATGTAGCGTGCTCTTTCTTTGCACAACCAACAACCAGTCCTTAACTTGAAAATGAGGATTTTCAGCAGATTGATGAAGATGACTAGGAAGAATTAGATCTTAGATGGCAGGTGGCTATGTTGACTGTCAGAGTGAGGAAATTCATTTAGAAGACATAAAGGAACATGGATTTCAAAGAAAAAAAAGACTTGTTTCACTTGATAAATCAAAAATTGAGTGCTACAACTATTATAGAAAATGGCACTTTGCTAGGGATTACAAATCTGGAAGGAATCAAGGGAAAAGATCTTATGGTGACAATGACAGGAGCAATGCACCAACAAATGAATCTTCATCACAGGCATTGGTGGCTTAAGATGGTCTAGGTGGCTATGACTAGGGTAATGATTTTGAAGTAGAACCAGTCAACTATGCTTTAATGGCAATCTCTTCTTCAAGCTCATCAAGTTCTTCTGACAATGAGGTACAAAAATGTTCTAAACAATGTCTTGAATCTTTTAAAACTCTTCAAAAGAATTATGAGAGTGAAAGAGAAAAACATAGCAGAGCAAGACTAGAAATTCAGGGTTATGAGTTAGCCTTAGAGTTACTAGAATCTAGGATACTTGTACATGAAAAGAATGAATTGGCTTGGGGTGAAATATATGAGTTTCAAAACTATGAGCTTAAATGCAGAGAAATAAAAATTAACAACCTTAACCTGTATTTAGAGAAAGTTGTTAAGGAAAGAGATGTGTTAAAATTAAAGATAGAAAAATGGGAAGAATCATCCAAGAATCTTGATGAATTACTCAACAGTCAAATGAGTGCTAGAGATAAAACTGGTTTAGGATATGGCACACAATTGAATGAAATGAGTAACAATTCTGAAACTGATAGTGAGATTAGTTTGAGTGTTTTTGATGTCAGATCAAGTGATGAAGAGAACACACCAGCAAATGATAGTTCCTCTAAAGTATATGGGTTTCATGCTGTTCCCCCTCCTATAACAGGGAACTTCCTAACCCCAAGAGCTGACATATCATTTGCAGGTTTAGATGAATATGCCATTAGGAAGAAAATAATTAAGTCAAAAACAACTGATCTTAATACTAAAACAAGTGAGACTGTAGGTAAAACAAATGAAGCAAATACTCAAAAACCTAAGACAATCTATAAATCAGTTAACAGAGACAAAGTTATCATTGAGGACTGGAGCTCAAATGATGTGTCTGAAGTGCAAACGGTTAGTCCTGTTAAGACTAATGAGACTCAAACAGTTAAAACTAGAGTTGATAAAATTGGTCAAACTTCTCAGAAACAAGGAATTGGTTTTAAGAAAATAAAAGCTTGCTTTGTCTGTAAAAGTGCTGACCATTTGATCAAAGATTGTAATTTTCATGGACAAACAGAGCAGTACCTAAGCTAAAAACTGTGGTCAATATGGTAAAAGGGTGGACAAAAAGTAGGGATTAATACTAAAAGGGTTAATCATCAAAAATTTTCAAAATACCCTCATTTAAGAAAGACTTTTGTCCCATCAGGAGTACTAACAAGAATAGGTTTGATTACTTCTGTTAAGCAAAATGAGAAAAGAGCAGTTCACAAAGTTAGTACTGCTAGGACAGTTAGTACTGCTAGGCCTGTTAGTACTGTTTGACCATTTGCTCCAAAAATAGCACAAACTAGTGGTGCTATTAGACCAATTTACCTAAGAATGGACAATGTAAGACCAAGAGACTCATATTCACCTATAAAGAGGTCTTACTATACAAAACCAGCTTTTAGACCCAAAGACTTAAAATAAGATGTTAAAACTTTTGGGGTTCAAAATATGACTACTGTTGGGACAAGAGTAGTAGTTAATACTGGTAAGGGTAAGATGGATACTGATCTTAAAAAGTCAAGGTGGGTTTGGTGACCTAAGGGAAATTACTTGGATCATGTGTCCAAAGACAATGGATCAATCATGCTCAAGAAGGTTGAGTATCTTGACCCAAAAGGGATACCAATTCTCTTACCTTTTTGTATAGGGCAATCCAGAGATCTTGTTACAGGATCATGCAGTGGTGGATAGTGGTTGCTCTAGCCATATGACTGGTAACAAAGCTTATCTTTCCGACTATGAAGATTACAATGGAGGCTTTGTGGCTTTTGGAAGTGATCCCAAAGGAGGTAAAATAACGGGTAAAGGTAAAATCAAAACTGCTAATTTAGACTTTGATGATGTTTATTTTATAGATGAACTTAAGTTTAACCTTTTCTCTGTCTTACAAATGTGTGACAAGAAAAATAGTATCCTTTTTACTGAGACTAAATGCCTTATCCTATCTCCTAGCTTTAAGCTTCTCGATGAAAGTCAAGTTGTACTTAGAGCTCCTAGAAAGGATGATGTGTACAACTTGAACTTAAAGAACATTGTTCCCGCTGGAGGTATAACTTGTTTATATGCAAATGCAACAGCATATGAGTCTAAATTATGGCACAGGAGATTAGGTCATGTAAATTTCAAAAATATAAACAAACTTGTTACAGGTCACCTAGTTAGAGGCTTACCTTCAAAAGTTTTTGTGAATGACCACACTTGTGTTGCCTGCAAGATAGGGTTATGCAACATAAGTCCTTCTTGTAAGGCCAAGTTAGAAAGAATCATCAGAAAGCCCCTAGAATTACTTCATATGGACTTATTTGGACATGTCTCTGTAGAAAGTATTAACAAGAAAAGGTACTGTTTGGTTGTGACTGATGATTTTAGCAGATTTAGTTGGGTATTTTTCTTAGCTACCAAGGATGAAACATCTAAAATCCTTTGTAAATTTATCAATTGTTTATTTTTAGGCTTAGAAAACAAAAATGAATTCATATGTTAAAATCAATTTAGATGTGATAATGGGACAGAGTTTAAGAACCATGCTATGAATGAATTCTATGCTAAGAAAGGAATAAAAAGGGAGTTTAGTGTGGCTAGAACTCCATAGCAGAATGGTGTTGCAGAAAGGAAAAATAGGACCCTAATTGAGGCAGCTAGAACTATGTTAGCAGACTCACTTTTACCTATCCCATTTTGGGCAGAGGCAGTAAATACTGCCTGCTAGGTACTGAATATGGTATTAGTGATCAAACCTCAAAATAAGACACCTTATGAACTAGTAATAGGTAACTCACCTAGTATTAGTTTTATGAGACCTTTTGGGTGCCCCTTGACCATTTTAAACACCTTAGATTCCTTGGGCAAATTTGATGGGAAATGCTTGGATACTCTACCACTAGTAAAGCCTTTAGAGTATACAACAAAAGGACCAAAAGGGTAGAAGAGAATCTGCACATTGATTTTCTTGAAGATCAACCAAATGTGGCAGGAACTGGTCCTAATTGGATGTTTGATCTTGATTTTCTAACCAATTCAATGAACTATATTCCAGTTAGTGTAGAAAATCTGGTTAATGTGGATGCAGGTACACAAGATTCTTATGTTGCAGGTTCATCAGGAAAAGATAAAGAACCTACTCAGGAATACATACTGCTTCCACTACACCCTCATAGGACAAGGATTCCAGTAGAAGATATTATTGACAAGGAAGGACAACATCAGATAACAAGAAAGATGAACAAGTATTTTCTTAATGAACTTGAGAGATGTAGATTGGCTTAAGAAGTGGTTGTTTTGCTAAGCTCTGGATGATGCAACAAGACAAGCTTTTGAAGAAGAAAAGAGGAATGTTGCATCTTAAAAGAGGGCAGCTTAGGATACCAGTATTAACAAACTTAGTACTGTTAGGTCATCTGTTAGTACTGCTACCATGCCATATGTTAGTGCTACTAGTACTCCCATAGGTGCAAATGCTGGTGAATCATCATTTGTCTATCTTGGAGGAAAAATACCTATTGATGCATCTACTCTCCCTAATACTGCTGTTTACCATAGATCCTAAAATATGACCTTATTGAGAAGTTGATTATAATGCATTTTCAAATGATGGCATATTAATAGAGCATATGATGATGTGAATGTGGGTTATTATTTGTGAGTGGCTGATTTCAAAAATATTGGATGACCCCCCCCCCCCCCCCCACCCCCCCCCCCCCCCCCCCCCCCCCCCCCCCCCCCCACCCCCCCCCCCCCCCCCCCCCCCCACCATTATGTCAGTTCTATTCCCACACTCAGAATCAAAGGATCATCCAAAAGATCAAATTTAAGAGATTCCTAAGTTCAGCAGTTGCAAACAAGAGGAAAGATTAAAAGGACTTCTTAAGCACAAAACAAGCATTGGTGTGCACATCTCCAAACAGATGAACTAATCTCAAAAGATCATCAGAACTGTTTGTTAGCATGCTTTCTCTCCTAAGAAGAACCCAAGAATATATCACAAGCCTTACAAGATGAAAGCTGGGTTGAAGCAATGCAAGAGGAATTACTGCAGTTTAAATTACAGAAGGTTTGGATACTTGTTGATTTACCATCTGGGAAAAAGGCAATTGGCACAAAATGGGTCTTTAAGAATAAAAGGGATGAGAGAAGTATTGTTGTGAAAAACAAAGCCAGGCTTGTAGCACAAGGGTTTAGACAGGAGGAAGGAATAGATTATGATGAGATTTTTGCACCTGTTGCGAGGATAGAGGCAATCAGGCTATTTTAAGCCTTTGCATCATACATGTGATTTACTGTCTACCAAATGGATGTTAAAAATGCATTTCTCTATGGCACTATTAAAGAAGAGGTGTATGTCTATCAACCTCTAGGCTTTGCTGATCCTGCTCATCTAAACAAAGTCTATAAGGTGATTAAAGCTCTTTATGGTCTTCATCAAGCCCCTAGAGCTTGGTATGAGACACTTTCTTCTTTTCTGATGGAAAATGGTTTCAGGAGAGGTACCATAGACAAAACATTGTTTATCAAGAAGAAAAAGAGTGACATTATGTTAGTCTAAGTGTATGTGGATGACATTATTTTTGGTTCTACAAAGAAGTCTATGTGTACAGAGTTTGAAGACTGTATACACAAAAGATTCCAAATGAGTTCCATGGGTGAACTCACTTTCTTTTTAAGACTTCAAGTGAAGCAACAACCTGATGGAATCTTTATTAGTCAGAATAAGTATGTAGCTGACATCCTTAAGAAGTTTGATTTTTGGTCGATCAGAACAGCTACTACTCCTATTGAGTGTAATAAGCCACTAGTCAAGGATGAAGATGTAGATGTACATGTCCACATATCTATGATTGGTTCCCTAATGTATTTGACTACATCAAGGTTAGACATCATGTTTGCTGTTTGTACCTGTGCTAGATTTCAAGTCACTCCAAAAGCTTCAAACTTAAATGCAGTAAAAAGGATTTTTAGATACCTCAAACATCAATCCAAATTAGGTTTATGGTATCCTAGGGATTCATCTTTTGAACTAGAAGCTTTCTCAAATAGTGATTATGGAGGAGCCAGCCTTGATAGAAAATCAACAACAAGTGGCTGTCAATTTCTTGGTAGAAGATTGATATCTTGGCAATGCAAGAAGCAGACTATTGTGTCAAATTCTACTACTAAGGCAGAATATGTTGCAGCTGCTAACTGTTGTGGGCAAGTACTATGGATACAGAATCAGATGATGGATTATGGTTTTAATTTCATGAACACTAGAATCCATATTGATAATGAGAGAACTATAAGTGTTATTAAGAATTCTGTTGCTCATTCTAGGACCAAGCATATCGAGATTCGATTTCATTTTATTAGAGATTGCTATGAGAAAAGACTGATAGAAGTTATCAAGATTTCACCACTGACTCTCATGTTGCAGACCTTCTCACAAAGGATTTGATGTACAAGATTAACTTTTTGGTGGTTAGCATTGGGATGTTAAATCTGTAGCCATATTTGAGGGGAGGTTATATGTACACTAGAGGGTAAATATGATGAATACTTGGTTAATACTGTTGAGTTTAGTTGATAATGTGAGTTACAACTTTGTACTACTAGTACAAAATTTAATACTGTGAGGTTCAGTTAGTACTGTTGTGTACATATCAATTAGTGTGACTGCTAGAGTGCTAGAAGCTTTTTTTGAGGGAGGAAGGAATATGATGGTAGTGTGTTCTTCAGTTGTTGGTTGTAAAACCACATAACAATGATCCATTTGTTACCATGTCTACACAGACATCTAGAACGGACATAGCCAAGCAAAACAGCCTTGGTAAAGACTTCTTAAATCCGTTTATGGGTTGATAGTTTACCAAAACTATGGTTATCCAATGCTCCATGGTTTACATTGATAGCATTGGCTAGTCCAAAGAAAATGGCCATAGTAAAGACTTCCTAAATCCGTTTATTGTTGGTAGTTTGCCAAAAACTATAAAACAGTCCAATGACCCACCTCTCTCAAGAGGTTACACACTTAGAAGTGGGGAGGACAGTTTGAAACTTAAGGAATTGATGGCAAACTATACCCAAATTGTCTGCTTTATGAGGAAAAAGAATAGAGAGATTTGGTGAGTTCAAAAACATAAAGAGAGTTGTGTGTGAAAAAAAACAATAATTGAGTTGTTTGGTTGGAGAAAAAGAATTGAGAGATATTTTGTGAGTTCAAAAATAGAAAGAGAGTATATGATGAGGTCTACATTGAGTGCGTATATCTTTGATGATCAAGGTTGGAGTTAATACTGCTTGGTAACACACTTAGTACTGTCGTGTTAAGTTAATACTGACAGGATGTATATTACTACTGCTGGATTCAGTTGTAATGTAGACTTAAAATTAGTACTTCGCTAGACAAACTTAGTTTATGCTATTGCTAGACCGACATCTCTCTGGCTAGTTCTTCGAAGGGATCGTTAGTATTGTTGAGTCTAATAGATTTTCTCATAAAGAGGTTTGTTGATATTTATGCCACATCTATGCTTTTAGGGTTTTGACTAATTGGAGACTTCTTGATTTTACTATAGCTTAAAAATTTGTCTTAAAAGATAAAGTACAACCTCTTTTACGTCGGTGGAAAACATACTCTTTTAAAACCTCACTTTAATTCAATTCACTTCTACACAAAACCTTACACTTTAACACACGAACTCATTCAACTGATTTCTATCTCTTTTATTCATCTAAGGGACAGTTAGAATTTTGCGACAAGCATTATATGGTCGCATATTTGGTTTAAATCTAAAAATAGTGAGGGTTTTGAATGAAATCATAAGATTTTCTTACCTTTAAGCAATTTATTCTGCATTGTTCTTACTGATAAATCTCATCATTTTAGGGTCCTTATTGAACAATTTTATGGAAACTGCTATTTTGAGCACTACTGAGGAAGGACTTCAAGCTATTTCTACAACTATTGATGGACATGAAAAGCTCATAACTAAAGATTCTTTGAGAAGACATTTGAAGTTAGATGATGCAGAAGGCATGTCTTCACTTTCCAATGAAGACATATATGAGCACTATGTGACTAATTCTGAAAGCCTTACATTCTGTAAAGGTCATTTCTCACCCTAATTGAAGTTCTTTATTCACACAATTCGACATTGTTTGAGCTCCAAGAAGACTGCATGGGATCAATTCAGTAGCAACATTGCTACAACACTCATCTGTCTAGCTACAAGCAGGAGGTTTAATTTTTCTAAATTCATCTTTGAAGCTATGGTTAAGAACTTGGATAGCCCACACAAATTCTTATTGTATCCCAGGTTATTCAACTCCTTCTTAACAAACAACAAAGGTTACTCTTACCTCATACTAGAACTTATCCCACTCCTACTCTTACAAGTAAACTGTTTAGTAATATGAGGATAGCCTCTAAGGGGTATTCAGGGGTAGTGACACCATTGTTTGAGAGTATGTTAGTACAAGCACATGATGAAGAGCAACAGAAATCACCCTCAAGGATCACATCTTCACCATCATTATCTCCATAACCCATTCAACCATCCCCTTCACTAGAACCACTTCAACCCACCTATAAGGCAGAGGAGTCTGCTTCTATGCCTCATGATTTACCTTTACATGATGTTCACTCACATGGAAGTGCTAAGGGTAGTGTGCAACAATATGATTTGACAGTTTTGGTTACCAAATTGAATGACCGGATTGATGGATTGGAGAAGGACTTGCAGCAGACAAAGAAGACTTATAGTACTGCTCTCACTAAGTTAGTACTTAGAGTAAAGAAACTAGAGTACAAGCTGAAGTCTGGCAAGGCAAGGAGAAAGGAAAAGATTCTTCTTTCTGATGATGAAGAGATTGCAGAAGATTCTTCCAATCTGGGGAGGAAGATTTCTCAAATTGATGAAGATCCAACTATTTCTCTAGTACAAGATGAAGGTATTTCTTGGATTCCACAGGAAGAGGAAGTTCATGAGAAGCCCACTGAAGAAACTGAAGTACTTGTACAAGAAGATACTCCCACTGAAATTATTAAAGAACGTGGAAGTAGTGAGAAAGGTGAGATGGAGATTAGTACTGCTAACATACAAGTTAGTACTGCTAGTCCTCCAAAGGTTAGTACTGTTATACCTCATGTTTATACAAGAAGAAGTGCCAAGGATAAAGGAAAGGCCATAATGGAAGAACCTGCTACTCCAAAGAAGGTTAAGAAGAGAACTCAAGTGCAGTTGAGCATGGATGAGGAGTTAGCTAGGAAGATGGAAGAAGAAGAAAGAATCAGATTTAATGCAGAACAGGAAGCAAGAGCTTTAAAAGAAGAAGAAGAAGAAAGACTAAATCTGGAAGCAGCTAGGGAATTGCAAAGACAATTTGATCAAAGATAAGAGGTTCTAACTTAACCTACTCAATCTCAGGGAATTGACTAGAATGATCTAAGTGTACTGAGGTATCATGCTTTGAGCAAAAAACTGTGACAATAGTCAAGCAAGACTGGAATATGATTACTTACTTGAATAATCTAGGAGGCTACCAAAGAGAGCTAAATTCATGAAAATGTGCTATGATGACATCAGACGCCAAATTTTGAAGAATATGAGATAGTCATATTTTTATTCCTTATAGGGCTTCTGAGGTTGAAAAGATTCTTCTAAACCAATGTGAAAGAGTAACTTTCAAATAACAGTTATAGAAGAGAGACCTTTTAAACAGGGTGAAGAAGAAGATGTGAATCCTGAGCTAGTGTTGATTGAAAAGAAAGGTGTTGGAATTAGAATAAAAACACTTGCAAGAGGAAGAGCAAGTGACAAACAAGGTCAAGATAGCTCAAAGAGACAGAATAAAGAGAAAGAAACAGCTAATTGTGAGGAAGAAAAAGATGAATTAAGAATGTGGTTGACAGTAGTTCCTAATGAAGAAGCAATTATGGATCCTGAAGTTTTGCATACTAAGTTTCCTATAGTTGATTAGGAATCTTAAAGTTTAGGAAATATGCATGTTTTCAAGCATACATAAGTGAAGATGGAAATTTATTGTTATATATAAACACTTTGTGAGTATGCAAAAGTTATTGATAGCACATGACTTAGAGGTTTTACAAGTGGTCGGTATTGGAAAGGATTTCAAGATTACCTCCAGAAGGATACAATTTGATGTTATGGGGTGATCTGAAGATACTAGTAGATCTGAGCAGATGATGACATTTGGAAGAATCAAAACCAGTGGAAATTAATCAGTTGGAAGCTGTATGAAACTTGTAGAGTTCACACACTGATGGTTGATGGTAACTTTGATGACTTTTCTATATGTTGTTAGAGAAAAAGTATCCAACACCAAAGAAACACTTCCAAAAGATGTTTACTAGAATTAGAAGCTAAAGAAGAAAGTTTCTATTGGCATTTGAGTTGTTAAAGTTTATCAAGACTCAGATTGAAGAACAACAAAAGTGTGTTTGAAAGAATCCTCAAGAAAAGAAGAATTGAAGATCTAATCTAGAAGAAACTACATATTTGAGAGTAAATCACAAGTTTAGGGGAAGATTGTTGGGATTATTGAAGCTTTACAAGTTTTAATACTGCTGGTCTCAAGTTAATACTGCTATGTGAAGACTTATGCTGTTAATAAAGATTGAAGAAATAAGTCTAAGTCTTTAGTACTGCTAGCTTTGTAGTTAGTACTGCCAGTACAATGTTAGTACTGCTAGTAATAGTTAGTATTGTTAGTTAGTATTAGTACTGCTAGTATATTGTATTAGTACTGCTTATGAGATATGCATGAGATAAATTAGGAATAGATATGCATTATCTCTTAACGCGTTTTGTAAGCCCATTAGGGTTTTCCTTAGTCTATAAAAGGAACCCTGGGATATATAGATCAATATAGTTTACACAGATCATAGAGATCAATAGCAATCATAGTTTTAGTACTTATGTAACCTAGGCAGATTAAGATCATAATTTTAAAGTTCTTCTGTGATTTCTTAATACTGTTATTCTTTGCTTATTGTTTAGTTTCGCTAATCAATAGTGTTCAAATCAATGTTTCATTATTGTTGCTTTAGAATTATCTAAAGGAACAAATCCTTTACAAGATAAAGGTTAAGATCTATTCAGAAAACGATCTAACACATATGGCATTTCATATGTTAGTGTGCCCCGAAACAAGGTATTATTGTCATATACCTACTACTTTCTAAATATAAAATGTCCGTTACCGGGTTGCTCCCCTTTGGATTGTCAGTCCCCGGATAGGGATTGGCAAAACCAATTAGATCTTATTTTAAGGCATTAGCGTTCACCTCGCAAGGCAATTAACGGTTCATTAAATAAGGGACTTTGACAATAGCTATTTATGCAGAAACAATCTCGTAATCGGGTCCAGCATACCATAAAATCATATGTGTTTGATTTTATAAAACAAACATGCATCCCCCTTGCGGGTTTTAAAACAATTAAAAGATTTAAATGCGAGGCTATGAACTCACCTTAAGTAAAAGATCCAAATCAATCAAGCGCAAGTAACTTCACGTCTTAACCGCGACCTATATAATACATATATAGCGGTACGTGACTAAAAGTATATTAATTCATATAATACATACGTGACACATACCCTTATACTCGAATCCTTCAAGAACGAACCAAAAATATTACTTCTTCAAAACTTAATGCATGTGGGTTTTTATTAGTGGGAAACGTAGGCCTCGATACAAGGATTAATAATATATAGGTAGATCGTTTTGCATGTCGGAAATAAAGTGGTGGTGTTTTTCTTATGGTGGCCGGTCGAAGAGAGGGAGGAGAGGACAAAGGGAGTGAAATTTTTAAAAAAAGAAAATATGTGTGTGTATACTCCTATTTATAGAAAGAAACTTTGACATTTTGGCAATTTAGGTCCCTCCATTCTCAATCTCTTTTAAAACTAATACAAAGTGTTATTTCTTTTATGTAAAATCAGCCAAAGACTCGGGTCACACCACCTTTATAAATATTTTAAATCCATCCCACTAATTTTACTTTAAAATGTTTAATAAATCGTTAAACCTCGTAAAACACGACCTTTAAACATGATTTTTACAAAAACTCAGGGAAACATAATAAAATACAAAAATAATATATTTACGCTCTCGGAGCAACAAAATACATTTATTTGACTTTCTTAGATGCTACAAACAAATAGAAACTCAATCACGGATTGAAATTTACCTTATAAAAGGAAATTCTCATCAAACCTTATATAGTATAAACGACTATAATTATTTAAGTAGCAAAAATACTTATCTTAGCTCGGGATAACCGTTGATCTGAAACTCGGGTTGTTACACTTGCGTTTAAGATGATGACCGAGTTACTATCCGAAATAATAGCAAGCCATTTTGGCATGTATTAGAAGCTTTGAAACTTCTGCTCGAACTTTATTTACAGCCTCGTATCATTTTTAAATGACATTTATAAGGCCGTAAATGTTATTGATTTTCAAAAGACATGCCAGAGATACATATTTTTATATTTTTCTAATTTTTTTAATTTTTTAATTTTGTTTTTGAAAAATTTATATTAAAAGAAAAATATTTTTGTGTTTTTATGTTTTCTTATGTACATATAATACAGGATATGAGTTACCACCATCACTCGTCTATTTCCTCTGCTAGACGCTTTAACGTTTCTGGAGACATGCTTCTCATACTGAGCTTTTTGATTAAGAAATTAAATCTTTCTCTAGACAAGGGTTTGGTGAAGATGTCAGCCAGTTGGTATTCAGTCCGGACAAAGTATAGCTCCACGATTCCATTTTCCACTTGCTCCTTTATAAAATGGTAGTGAACATCGATGTGTTTGGCTCGTGAGTGTTGAACATTGTTGTAACATAGAGAAGTCATTGTAACATTCCATATTTAAGGTCGCTATTTATTCCGAACTTTATTTCTATTTTCATTTTTTAAGCAAGTCATTTATTTTACGTTACCCGATTTAGTAAGAATTTCCCGTTCTTAGCTTTGCGTGAGTCGTATTTAGAAATCTATTCCGTCTTCGTGCCTCAAGTGGTTTAATAATCTCATAATATTCCCCGATGATTATAATTTACACCATTTTCATTTTCCGTTGTGTTTCGCGTTTACGAAAATTTCTTGCTTAAAACTCGCGTTTTACCTTAAACCTTACCTTTATTTAATTTACACTTAGAATATACTTTAATTAAAAACTTATAACTAAAAATAAAAAAAAATTATTTTTTTTCACAAAACCAAGGCCCTAGGCCGGTTAGTACTAAACCACACACAACCTTTTCATTTTTCTATAAACATACTCATCATCAATTCCCTTTTCCAATACATGCATATCTCTCATTTTCAAATCTCTTCTCCATCTTTTCTTTGGCCTTCTTGCTGCCGAAATAACCACCACCACCACCCTCATTATACAAAATTTTTCCATTCCTTTTAGGCATCACAACACCATTCATAAGTTGCTTGCAAAGTTTGGTGCAATTTCTTGGAGATTTGAAGAAGTTAGGGCTTGTTTCTTGATGTTTTCTTGAAGGGTTTTGATTGGGGTTTTGTTGGAGGAGTATCATCATCATTTGAGAAGGGTTAGAAGCATTTTAATCCTTTGGTTTTGGGTGTTCTTTGGTTCGAATCAGCCCACACAAGAGAAGGGTGTTTGGTGTTTGATTCTCTAGCCCTAATCTTTCTTTTGTAAGCCCTATCTTTTTATTTCTTGTTTTCTTTGATTTTCATCCATGAAAATGGATGTTTAAGTTCTGAATATATATGTGTGGTTATGTTCTTGAGGGTGTTTTCAATTAGTGTGGCATTGCAAGTGGGTAGATGATGATTAAAATGATGTTTACAAAGGTTTTAAGTTGAAATAATGGGACTGTTTTAAAAACAGTAGCAAAACGTGTGTTTATCTAAAAATATTTGTCCTGGATCCTATGATTAAATTACATGAATGGAAAGATACATGTCTTATCATCATAGGATAGTTGGATGCTCAACCAACTCCTTGTGATGAGTGAGTTATGGTCAAAACAAGAAAATAGGTCAAATCTAGACATATGATTAGAATACGAGTTAAACTCCAAATTTTTGCCATAAAATAATAGGTTTTAAAGATTGGGTCAGTGGTAGACATCTTAAGGAAGCCATATCCTTTGACCTCACCTTCATTGCTATCATGGTTTGGGATTTATGGCCATTTTAGTAAAGGGTAAATTTTTTTGAAACTTTCTGTTTTGGATAACCAGGGGTAAAATAGTCTTTTCACATAGTTACGAAACTTTGTAAATTATGAGACTTACATTTTTGGAAACTAGACACAAATAGCTTTCCAGGGGTGAAAGCCTCACATATAGAACATTTGTGAGCTAGGAGATATGAGTCCATGAAATTGAGTTTTTACGTATAGTCTAAAAATTTAAAAACGTATAGTACACCGTGATAAAATAAAAGTTAAAAGCCGAAACTTAGTAGATGTTCATTTGCCTATAAGACCAGGTCACAAGTCAATTTGGGATTAAAAAGGACTTGGGGAAGTTCTATTCGAATGTCATACTTATCTCGGAAACACATCTCATGATCACATTTTTAATTTTTACGTATTATTACTTTCTACGTACTAAGTCGCGTCACGTCTTTTAGGAGGTGCTTAAGAGTACTTCCCGCTCGTTCAAGACTCGTCATACTTCTGATTTAATTGTTCTTACGGTGAGTTCATAGTCTCGCCTTTAAACTTTTAAACTGAATTTATAAACCCCGCGAGGGAGATACATACTTGTTTTTATAAACTGAACACAAGAATCTTTGGTATGTTGGACCCGAATATGAGATTAATTGCATGTGTAGCAAAGTGCCAAAAGACCCTTACATCATTGTACTTGTTAATTGACTATTATGGTGTGGTGCTAGTACAAATAAATAGATCTATTGGGATCTGAAACCTGTCTAGGGGGTATGAATCGAATCCTTGAGATCACCCAGTAACATACATTTGAAATTTAGAATTTAGAGGTATAAGGCAATATACCTAGTTTATGGGGCAACTGATTTACATACAAGATATGTGTTAACGTTAAGGCTCGGTGTCATGAGCTCATTTGCAATTGAAACTTGAATTAATGGCTTTTTGTCAGTACAACTAAGTCACTCGGATGAAACTAAACTTGTGTTGCCTTTTTATCTCTTAAAAACTATGGATTCACTCAAAAATTTTTGTTGTATTTTTTAGCATTGTTTTATCTCAGGTAACCAAGTGTGTTGGATGATCGTTGTACGGAGGAGTCTGCGCTAAAGTTTTTAAAGAACTTGTATTTTGTTTCCATTTTATAAAACTTATTATCCATGTTTTGGAAAGCTATGTTTTGAGATTCCGGTTATCGAATCCTGTGGGAGTATGTTTAATTATCCTGAAACTTTTTTAATGGAACAATGTTTTTTTAAACCGCATACTTTTCGAGTCATTTTCTATTCCTTGTGCAATTTGTTACTATGAAATTCAACCAATGTTGTATATTCGCTGCGTGGAAATTTGGGGGTTTTAAAGATTGGTATCAAAGAGCTACAGGTTTATAGAGAAATACGTCAAAAAAAATTTTTTTACCTAAGCTATAAACCCTTTTTAGCCACTACGACTCCTCGAAGCCCTTGTGTTATTCTGATATCGTTTTTCCATTTGAGTATTTATGCATATTTTGGGTGCATTTAACTATTGAATATTCTATAAATAAAATATTATTATATGTAATTGATCTGTGTATATATAGTTATATATATATTTTATTATATATATATATCATATTATATATATACTGACTGATATGCTTATCGCGGTAGCATCAAGAATTGTTTATTTGGATTTCAAAAAATGAAATTTTTAATAAGTAACAAATATGATTGTGCATTATTTCAGATTAATTTATCGATCATCATGCATATTCATGAAAGCATCGTCATGATTCGCTTTCTCATATAAATTTTTATTCATATAGTAATCCTTATTTTATTTTTACCCAAAATTTTGTAGATCTTCCATGGCCAACCTACCCCTAACATAATGAGTTCGCGCCGAGCTGTGGTCGGAGGCTATCGCACACCAGACAAACAGAACGGTTGGGTTGAAGAGGAAGACCCAGAAATGGAGGAGGAGGAGGAAGATCCGGAAGAAGATCCAGAAATGGAAGAAGAAGAGGAAGAGATGGATGCTGATGAAGAATGGGATGGCCCAGAGTGGATACTTCCTTATCAGGGGGCAGACCCACTTTACCCTCCGCCACCTGCATCTGACTCCGAGTCTGAGATTGAGTTTGAGGAGGTTAAGGCTGAGGCTGAGGCCAAGGCTAAAGTTGCACCTATACCACCTCCTGTTCCTGCTAATCATGAACCTGAGGCTGTTACCATCGGTACTAGCAGACTAACACCACTTAAGAGACTCTTCACTGACACTCAGGTTTGGACATGATCATCATCTTCTGCCGCTGTTGGTCAAAACCCCGAGGATCCCACTCCGAGTCACATTAGGAGTGATCTGGATGCACTTCATCGCAGGGTTCGACAGATTGAGAATGATGACGTGCGTGCAGAGAACAAACGACTGAGGATGATGTTGTATTGTAATGAGAACCGTACTAGAGATGCTTGGAGAAAGCTTGATCGTACGACATGGCATTACCATCATTTGAGGCGTTGGTCTATTACGGTTGAGAATCTATTACCACCGCGTCTGCAGTATCAAAAGCCACCATATGCTCTACCTGAGGCTCTATTGGCTCTAGTTATTCACGATGACCCTAGGGATCCGTATGTTGCTACACGTGATGCTGCCACTGCTCCTGCTACTGATAATGATGATTCACCTACTCAGAAGGAGACTTCACCATCTGAGCCACAAGGATCTCCACCTCGTGAATCTTAGTATTTTAGTTTCATTAGTAGTATCTTTTATTCTGTAATCACTAAACTGAATCTTCAGTTAGTAGAATTGATGCCATTGGTTGTAACGATTTGTATCATTTTGTGAAACAATGCAACTATGTATTAACTCTTTTTGGTAATGAATGATGGAAATGGCTATCTTTTGATTTACTACTTGATGTTGATGTGATTGTTATTATTGGTTCATTTGTATATGATATGATTATGTCATTATATAAATACTCATTAAGGCTTTCTTTGTGTTGTGATAGAATCATGGCAGCAAAAGCAATGAGCCAAGCTGCTATTGAGCGACTCATCACTCAGAGGGTCAATGCTATTGTGGAGGCAGAGCGAGAAAGGCAGGTAAATGCAAGGGGACAAGGAAACAATGCTAACAAAGCTGGGGGCCAAGGTGGGGCGCCAGCTGTTCGAGAGTGTACCTTTTCTGGATTTATGAAGTGTAACCCTATGGTCTTCCATGGACACGAGGGAGCTGTTAAGCTAAGTAGGTGGTTTGAGAAAACAGAAATGGTTTTTGGAATTATCGAAAGTGTGTTTGGGATCAGTGAGTGTGCTGAAAGGAGTAAGGTGAAATTTGCTGCTGCCACCCTCCAAGGTCGAGCCTTGACATGGTGGAATTCCCAAGTCGCTACATTAGGACTCGATGTTGTTAATGGGAAATCATGGACTGATATGAGGAAGATGATGATGGAAGAATTCTGTCCAGATGAAGAGGTTCAGAGGCTGGAAAATGAGTTGAGGAGCCTAAAGTTGAGAGATACCAATATCGCTGCTTACACTCAACGGTTCAATGAGTTAGCGTTATTATGTCCTGAAGCAGTCCCGACTGAAAAGAAGAAAGTTGAGCTCTACATTAAGGGTTTACCTGAGAACATCAAAGGGGAAACAACTTCCTCTAGGCCTACTGTGCTCAATGAAGCTGTCCGAATGGCTCATACCCTAATGGAGCAGAAGTTACAAGCCAAAGCTGAAAGAATTGCCGAAGGCAACAAGAGAAAGTGGGAGAACAACAACAACAACAACAACAACAACAACAACCGGAGAAATTACCAGAACAACAACCGCCACAACCAGAACAACAATCAAAGACATGGGAATGCAAGGGCTCTGACCACTACTCAAAATGCGGGAGCAAACCAAACTGGGGTTGCTTCCAAATGTAACCATTGTGGGCTATGTCATTTTGATCAGTGCCCACCAAAGTGCAACAATTGTGGAAAAATAGGACACAAGGAAAAGGACTGTAGAAGCAAGAATGTGGTTTCTGGTACAAATGCTCGACCAGCTGTAGTTTGTTATGAATGTGGTGAAAGAGGCCACAAGAGCAATGCATGCCCAAAGAGAGCTGATCGACAGGGTGGAAACGTGCGAGGTCAAGCGTATGTCATCCGTGATGCCGAGCACAACCAGGGCCCGAATGTCATGATTGGTATGTTCTTATTGAATAATCGTTACGTTATAATACTGTTTGATTCGGGTGCGGATAAAACTTTTGTGGATATTAGGTTTAGCCATTTATTAGATATTAAACCGGCCAAATTAAATACTAGTTACAAAGTCGAACTAGCTGATAGAAAAGTAGTACGCACCAACACTGTTCTGAAGGGTTGTACTCTGAATTTACTTGACCACTTATTCGACATTGATCTCATGCCAATAGAGTTGGGTACGTTCGATGTAATAATTGGAATGGATTGGTTAGTAGAACGCGATGCCGTCTTCGTGTGTGGTAAAAAGGAGGTACATGTGCCTTACAAGAACAAGATGTTAGTTGTTAAGAGTGATAGTGGTGCATCACAATTGAAAGTGATATCCTGCATTAAAGCAAGAAAATACATAGAAAGGGGATCTAGTTATTCTTAGCTCAAGTGACAGAGAAAGAACAGTCAAAGAAATAGTTGCAAGACGTGCTAGTGATTCATAACTTTCCTGAGGTGTTTCCTGATGATTTTCCAGGACTCCCACCACCTCGACAAGTTGAATTTAGAATTGAGCTAGTGCCCGGAGCCGCACCTGTCGCGCGTGCACCATACCGTCTGAATTGAAAGAATTGTCGGATCAATTAAAGGAACTATTAGAGAAAGGGTTTATTCGCCCAAGCTTTTCACCTTGGGGAGCTCCAGTGTTGTTCGTTAATAAAAAGGATGGATCATTCCGTATGTGCATCGATTATCGCGAGCTAAATAAGTTGACAGTCAAGAATCGGTATCCACTCCCGAGGATTGACGACTTGTTTGATCAACTTCAAGGTTCCAGCGTATACTCAAAGATTGATCTGCGGTCTGGTTATCACCAACTCCGAATTAGAGAAGAAGATATCCCCATTACGGCTTTTTGGACTAGGTACGGTCACTATGAATTTCAAGTGATGCCGTTTGGTCTAACCAACGCTCCTGCGGTATTCATGGATTTAATGAATCGAGTGTGCAAGCCATACCTCGATAAATTTGTGATTGTATTCATTGATGACATACTTATCTACTCCAAGAATAAAGAAGAGCATGAAAAACATTTGAAGATCATTTTGGAGTTACTCAAGAAAGAGCAATTGTATGCCAAATTCTCGAAGTGCGATTTCTGGCTTGAGTCGGTACAATTTCTCAGTCACGTGATCAACAATAAAGGTGTTCACGTGGATCCTGCGAAGGTTGAGGCTATCCGAAATTGGTCTGCACCGACAACACCGACGGAAGTAAGACAATTTTTGGGTTTAGCAGGATATTACCGAAGATTCATCGAGGGTTTTTCGTTAATTTCTAAGCCTCTAACTAAATTAACCCAAAAGAACAAAAAGTATGAATGGGGTACGGAAGAAGATGAAGCGTTCCAGACTTTGAAGCAGAAGTTATGCTTCGCTCCTATCCTAGCTTTGCCTGAGGGAGCTGAGAACTTTGTTGTATACTGTGATGCATCATACAAGGGTAATGGAGTTGTTCTGATGCAGAGGGAAACGGTGATTGCGTATGCCTCTCGACAACTGAAGAAGCATGAGGAAAACTACACGACCTATGATTTAGAACTAGGTGCTGTAGTGTTTGCACTTAGACTCTGGAGGCATTATTTGTATGATACTAAGTGTACTGTGTACACAGATCATAAGAGTCTACAGTACATTTTGGATCAAAAGGAGCTCAACATGAGACAGCGGCTATGGATTAAACTTTTGAGTGACTATGATTGTGAAATCCGTTACCATCCTGGTAAGGCCAACGTAGTGGCCGACGCCCTGAGTCGAAAGGATAGAGAACCAATAAGGGTTAGATCTTTGGTAATGACGGTACACACCAATTTACCTGAGAAAATACTCAATGCTCAGACTGAGGCGATGAAAGAGGAAAACGTGAAAGCTAAAAACCTTGGAAGGCTAATCAAGCCGATATTCGAGATCCGTTCTGATGGAACCCAATGCTTTGAAGGGAGAATTTGATTTCTATTATTTGGGGGATTATGGGATTTGATCATGCATGAATCGCACAAATCTAAATATTCCATTCACCCAGGATCAGACAAGATGTATCAAGACTTAAAGAAGCTCTATTGGTGGCCGAACATGAAAGCTGAGATCGCCACCTATGTCAGTAAATGTCTGACCTGTGCCAAGGTAAAGGCTGAGCACCAAAAGCCATCCGGTCTACTCCAACAACCTGAAATCCCAGAGTGGAAGTGGGAGAAAATAACCATGGATTTCGTCTCAGGACTTCCAAGAACGTCAAGTGGTTATGACTCCATCTGGGTTATTGTTGACCGATTAACCAAATCTGCCAGACTTAACTGTTATACTACCAGTATTAAGTATTTTACAATCTATTTCCCAACAATCCTCCCCGACACTTGATCGTACTTGTGAACTTACGTTCCTTCCATACATTCTTAGATCTTCACTTTAAAAATTTAAGCTTTTCTGAGGATGTTTTGTAATAGAATTCTTCAAGTTATTCTTGAGCTCAATACTTTCAAGTCATCTCGTTTTGGATCTTTGCAGTAAAAAAAAAAACAACAATTCTTCAAATTTCTTCAGAGCAATCCGGTCATAGTCACAACATTGACAATATGTAATCAATCATATAGTATTCAATCTATTCTCAATCACTCCCAGGTATGTTAACTCCTGTGTAGATAAATCATTGAAAATTTTAAATTGATTTCATGTCGCTTTACCAGTTAGCCATCACTCTGGAGTAGTCAGTCCTTTGGGCCACCAGAAAGGTGCATGTCCATGGTTTGACTGAAAACCATTTTCAACTCTCAGTACATTAAAACATCGGTAAGTTGAATACCCTAATGGTGTTTTGGCAAACCATTACAGCCATAAACAGATTTGATATCCTTTACCTTAGCCGTTTGCTCCGGGCTAGTCAATCCTTTGCTCCCTAAAAAAGGTAAATTTCCATGGTGGATTGATAAACATGTCAACTCTTTATACATGAAACTATTGAATAGACATAGACATCCACTTTTTTGGTTAAAGAGTCAACCATCTATATGGATTTAATAATTGTCCTTTACCATAAGCCATCTTCTTATGGACTAGTTATGGTGTTTATCCACAGCCTTTACTCACAAACCGTAAACTTGTTGTGCTACCAACTCTCCTAAACCGATATGTGAGTTGAAAACCATACAACTTATTGCAAGTTGTAACCATAAAACGGATTTGAGAAAGTCTTTACCAAGAGCCGTTTGCTCCTGGACTAGCCAGTCCTTATGTCTGTTAGACATGGTGGACTGATAACCATTTGTTGTGTTAGTGCATAGCACCTCCACCAAGTGTTATCCTTCTCATCTCCATCCTAGACTTCTAACTCTTCAAACTTCACTACTTCCTAATACCAGCTTGCTTTTCCATCATTTTCAACATTTTATAGCAATCCTTATCTGGTTTTCCTCCTTGAAGTTTCTTATTTAGCATAGTTTAATATCTCAGCGATAAAAGGATTTTTCTTTCAATTAACATATATATATCCATTGACTCCAAGTTCAAACAGTGTACTCTACAGGTATCATAATATCTCTAACTTATGATCCTTTGCTGACCTAACAAACTCCAAATAGGATCTGTACTAAGAGGTTCTTCAAACATATTCTTTAAATACTTCCAAAATACCTTCTCTAGTTCATCCTCTGGTCCATCCATCCCATATCTATTCATTACAATCCTATATAACTCAGTAAGATCATCTCTAGATATATCCTTCAGCATAGCACCAAAATTAATGTACACTATATCAGTTCCATCTCCTACTATTTGGTAACTCCTTTTCTCCTTGCTTGATGATCTTATAGGTAGCTATACTAGGTGATTTCATAGCTACAGGAACATGATTAATTGGAATTTTAGTACCTGAGACAGAATCATCTTGTTCACTAACTTCATCTGAACCTTCAGAATCATCCTTATCAATGTCTGTATGCAATCCTTTCTTGCATACTGTTTTCCTCCTCTTTCCAACTTCTTGCTAGCTCAGCATCCTTTGCTTCAGCAGCCTTCATTCGTTTTTGGAGTCTTTGTCTGTCGTTTCTTCAACCAAATCTTTTCAAACTAGCTTTAGTGGCTTCAAAGTTTATTGGTGCAAAAGATTCAACCTGTTTCACCAGCTTATCAAATTCTTCCTTAACATCTTCAAAACTTAAATTCTTAAGCTGAGATAACTTCCATGTCCCCTGATTTTTCAAATAATTCATCATATATAGTCGTCAGCTGGAGGGGTCATCGCTATTTCTTTTAGCTCCATCTCTTATCCTCTGCAAAAGATTTCTTCCTCTGATTTCTAATCATAACCATCTTCTTTGCAAAATCTTCTCATTGTAAGTCACTTCCTGGCATACTTTTTGACAACTCTGCATTAGCTTCAATCTTTGCTCTAATCAAATCCCAATCTTCATCTGTGTAATGCTGAGCTCAAATTGAACGTAGCTCTTCTTTTCTTTTGTGCGCATATTAATTCTTCTTCTTTTGTGCAATTCTTTTGCTAGGAGAGAATCCAAAGTACTGTTTAGCCCACCTCTTCTTCTGTAAAGTATCCAATCTGATTGCTTTAGCAAGGCTAGCTTCCTCTTGTAGAATTTGTTCCTTTGACTTCTTAGGAGCTTCTTCAATGATCATAGGAGCTTTTCCTGCTCTTTGGCCTTTATCAGGTGAAGGAATAGACCTTTTAGCACTGCCAGTACTAACTCCTTCAGCAGTATTAACTTCTTCAGCAGTATTAACTTCTTTAGCACCAGTATCAACTTCTCCTTGAAAATCCAAGCTTGTGACAACCTTCTTTCTCTTAGTCTCTTTCCTTCTCTTATATCTCCTTCCCCTATCTATGGACTTTGGCTTTAGAGATGCAACCCTGGAGAGAGTTTTGGCTGCTTCAAGTGTATTAGGGCTTATGTCTTCCACTTGTTCCTCCCCTGAAGCATTTACATTTGTCGTAGAAGGAGTAACCAGTCCTTGTACCAAAGAAACTAGAGGATCATCTTGACTTTTCCTCCCCTGAGCCTCAGGTTCTTCCTCTTTAGAGTCTGAGAAAATCACATTTCTCCTTTTTCAAAAACCCTTCCAGCTTCTTCACTTTCTTGACTAACTCCTCATTAGCAATTCCCCAATGACAGTTGGATTTGTTGGAATCCGTTTCCAGGCTGGCCATTTCTTATAATCAACTAAGGAACTACTTGCAGTAAACATTTACAGTCATGTGTCCTTGAGCCTGTTCGTTGGGGGGGTGAGAAGTGGTGGTAGACAGAGGATGGCTCCTCAAAGTGTGTCAAATGGTACAGGTTTTCCATATCAGGATAGGTGTAGGTGTAGGTATGTTGCAGGGAATAAGGTGTAGGTGTAGATATGCAGGTATGCGATGTAGGGAAAGGTGGTGGAGATTGTACTGGAGGTGATGATGTAGATGGTACTGGAAGTGTGGATGATGATGGTTGAGATTGAGCCACATCATGATGTTCTTGACCTGCATTTGGAATTAGGAGTAGCACACTAGTAACATACAGCAATAAAGGTCTTGGTGCCCCTCGAGAAAACCCCTTTTCATATTCCCAAAGATCTTTTTGGTCAGGGTCACAGCCAGATAAAGGTGTTTGTTTTCCGTTTGAATATTCAAAATTAATTGCAGAAAACGAGGATACATCAAAAACTTCATCTGCTTTTGCAAATTTGCACCAATACCCATCAAAAATTAAGTTTTGAAAAATATAAACTCTATCATGGATAACAAATCAAAGTAGTCAGCAATATTAGGCTACCCTAAATTGATCCCCTCTACCACTTTTAGACTTATACAGTTTGGGGGCAAAAGAATGGTGGACAAGATTGGGAGAGGTTTGTCACTCTTAACCCTAACCTGATAAAAAATAAGCAAGCAAGTACTAACTGTTTCTGCCAAAAAAGTGGTTGGTAAGAGAGAATCTGCTATGCCAGTTCTAGGCAGCTTCAATTAGGGTTCTGCACATTCTTTCCAGCAACTCCAGTTTTTGTGGAGTTCTGGCATTACTATACTCTTGTTTATTCCCTGTTTTCCAAAAACAAAATTCAAGCATATCTCTATTCTTAATTCAGTGCCATTATCTTGATCGAATGATTTTAACCATATGACTAAGCTGGATTCAATCTGCCTAATAAAAGTCTGAATAATGCCACTAGATTCATCCGTAGAGGCCAAAAAGAATACCCAACTAAATCTGGGTACATCTTAGTAATTACAAGGCAAATAACTTGCATGATTACATGCTTTTTACAGAAGTAGGACCAAAAGATCCATATACAAGGTGTGTAAATGGCGCCAGTGATTAATCTTTCTAACTTGGCCTTGCAGGAGGCCCTGTGTTGTTTGCCTTTATGGCAGGCAACACATGTGTGGTCATTTTTTGAAAACCTTGGAAGGTTGACCTCTGACAAGGTTTCCCTTCACAAGTTTGTTTAGGTTTTTAAAATTGATATGACCTAACCTTCTATGCCAAATTTAAGATTCATCAATGGGCGTTACAATCAAACAAGCAAAACCTTTTGCAGGAGTATGTGTATTTCATATCAAACTGTACATATTGTGATGTCTAGTACCTTTAAAAGTACTGATTTTCATCAGGCATTTTAAAGTCAGAAGACCCGACAAACATCAGTTTAGTAAAAAAGAACCTGTGCTGCCTTATCACATATTGTGATAATTGAGAAAAGGTAAAATGCCCTAATTCTTTTACAAAAGACACACTATCAAAATCAAATCGACCAACTCCTTATTTTTCCATACCAGATAATGTACCTTTGCTACCTTCAAAGGTAACAGATCCCGGCCTTATTTCTTCATAAAATCCTCCAGTTTGATCCCTTGTTACCTGTCATGTGCCCTGAGCATCCACTATCAAATATACCTCTATCTACATGTTCTTCAGTGGATGTTCCTGCACAGTGAAAAAGAGAATTACTTTCTCTTAGGGACCCATGCCTTACAACAGCTTGGGTCTCCTTGTGGACTCTTTAGCATTCACAGTTCCTAATATAAGTCGGGTCCACTGTTATAATTGAAGTTTGGTCTAGAGTTCCTCCAATTATAACTTGCTAAGGTCTTAACAGCAGATCCCGAAAGCAATTTCTCCCCATACAAATATAATATACATTCGAATGAAGACATTGTGGTGTAGTTTCTGCAAAGGGTCTTCTTACAGATGAATTTGATTTTGAAAAATCCATTCTTTGATTAATTTGATTCATCTGTGGTCTTTTGGGACTAAAACTGTTTGAGTCGTTGTTAGGTAAGGCTTGTCTAGGCTAACAGTAGTAAAATTATTACTAACACATAACTTTAGGCATAGACAAATTATTATTTGTCATATACCAATATTAATATTAGGCCTAAACAGAATTAATATTTGGCCTACCAGCATTAAGTTGTACGATCTAGGAACAAATTTATTTGAGTGATTGACCCTGTTTGCTTTTGTCCATACTGGTTTTGTCATCCAATTACCAGTATTTACAACCTTCTTAACCTCAGCTTCTCTTGCCATTTTCTTTTCATAATAGTCATAATCTTTAATCAAATGACTTATACACTACAAACAATATTTCTTCTTTGTAAAAGAGTAACCTTCCCCTAGTTCTCTTTCCATCATATCATTCCAATTCTTCCTATTAACTTTAGGTGTTGCTTGGTCTTTGATTGGTTGCCTAGGAGTTTTTTACGTGTTTTTGCACAACTAGGTTCACTTCATGGAATTCAAACATAACTTTTTTCATTAGTTATCACCAACCTAGACTGAGACGTCTCATTTTGTACACATATACTTTCTGATCAGAGCTCAAAAGAGTGCACAAGTATTTCCACAAGATCCTTCACGGTCATTTTGATTGACATAGTAGAATGCTCAGAGGAGGTTGTCATCTGAGTCACTAATTTTTGGTTTTGAGGACCCTTTTTACCATAAACATACAAAGAATCATCAATTTCCTCTTGTGGTTTAGGAGTATAATCTCCACTTAAGGGATGTGGAACACCTTTAAAATCATTAGTCTTTGTAAATCTATTGTACCAAAGGTGTTCTAGTGAATCCACCTCTTTTGAACAATTAAAAACAGAAAAGTTCATTTCTTCCTCATAACTTAGAACCTCATTGTTTGATTGTATTTCAAATCCTAAGCCAACTTTACTATTTGAACTCATGCCAGAATTAATTAATCTCCAAGATTCTTGGAAGAATCTTTCCATGAATCTAATGTTTTCTGCAATTGTTCCTTTTCTTATTAACACTCTCATTCCTATTCTCCTATATCTTTTAAGCTTTTCATCTTTCTCATATATTTCATTAGCCTGAAATGTAAGCTTTTCATTTAGAGAAAGTTGATGTTTTTAAAAGGTAACAAGTTGAGCTTCTAATTTCTTAACAGCTTGACTATAGGCAAGATTTTTGTTGCGTCTTGATCCCTAACTGATTCATTGTTCATCACAACATAGTAGTTTAAGGGTATTGGTAATGAATCAATGCATGGTTTAGACACAAATTACCTCATTTGCTTGGCTGATAGCCATAAGTGCATGATTTGTCTCGTCAAGCTTCAGATGTTCTGCCCGCAATTGACAATGCCCATCATCTATTGTCAGCAACCATCTGATTCTTCTCTTGCTTCCCACATCTTGATGTTATAAAATGAGTCTCTCTTCTTCTTTCCATCATGTGTCCCCTTTGCTATACATTCCCTAGCAAAGTGACCAGTGTTGTGACAATTGAAGCATTCAAGCTTCTTTTTGTCAAAGCCAACAAGTGTTTTTCCATCCACTCGAACTCTCCTTCCTGTTTTCTTATAGAACTTTTTCATTCGAATAACAATCATTGCTATTTGCAAATTTATGTCCATCTCTTCAATGTCTACACATTAATTTTATTCCAGATCTTCATGAAGTAACGTCCCCAAGTCCTCTAGATTGTTTAGCAAAGAGGAATAGATAACTTCATAGGAAAACCAAGCACGAACTTCTTTTTAGGAATATTGTTGAAGAAGTAAAGGATGCAAGTACTAGTCGGCACCAGTAAGACCAGACTTAACTTTATTAGTGCCATAACTTTTTCGTTGTGAAACAAAAAGCAAACATTTTGAGCACTTGAAGATGTTTTTGAGGCACCTTGGATTTCTTGCTCAAAAACTCTAAGGTTATTATACAAATCATCAATAGATAAAGTGCCAATCTCTGGATTAGTTCTCATAGTCATTGCCAGATTGGACCATGCTGGGGGCAAAGATCTGAGAAACTTATGATTTGCATCCTCAGTTGATACTTCAGCACCATGAGCTTCCAATTGAGAAAGTAACTATTAGAATCTGTCATATCCCTTTTCTAGCCTTTCTGAACTGGATATTTTAAATGCTTCAAACTGTTGTTTGAAAACAGCCATCTGTATTTTCTTTGAATTTGCATTACCACCAAACCTAGTTCTGATGGCTTACCAGATCTCTTTTGCATCATCCATTCCATGAAATCTTCTCATATGTTCCTTGGGAATGGCCATCAATAAGATATTCTTAGCCTTCCTTTCCTTTTCAACAGCTTGAATTTCTGCAGCAGTTACTGGTGAAAGTATTAGAACAATACCATCCTTTCCAGTTGAAATTCTCTTCTTGGAGTTTCCATTCTGAATTACCTTCCAAACTTCATTGTCAATGTACTCAAGGTAATGCTCCATCTCCATAGCCCATATATCATACTCCTCCTTCTTCAGAATTAGGAGTTTGATATTTGAGATAGCAGTTGTTTGAGGAATCACCTGTTGTTGTTTAGGTGCATATCTTCATGGTTTGATTCTTCATCATCACTGAGATGTTGTGAGAACTCATCATTAGCAGGTTGAGACACTTTGTAAAGAATCGTAGAAGAGTGTAGTTTGTGGTTCTAGTGATTCTTCTTTCTCAGAGTCCCTCTACAGGCTCTGATACCACCCTGTAGGTCCTTGTTTATGTTCTAAAAGCTTTGTAAGACGATAGCTAACTTGAATAAATCCAAATCCCCAACTAGGGAGAGACACTGACTATGAATATCAAGTGTTAATGCGGATTCTTAACACAAGAATTAAGAAGAAACAATAATACTAATTTGCTATTAAGCTCTAATGCTTCTATTGATATTTCAATCACGTACATAACATTATGCCTTAGGGTTCCTTTTATACACCAAGGAAACCCTAATGGGCTTTATAAACGTGTGAAAGGATAATGCATATCCTTTCCTAAGATATCTCCTAAGATATCTCTAAGGTAACTATTACTATTCTGTTACATAAACAGACTTAACTAGAACAGACTTAACTAAGTATGACCAGTACTAACTTCTAGTACTGCACTACTAACCAGTACTAACTTTAGTACTGCCAGACTTAACTTAGTACTGCCAGTATTAACTTAGTACTGCCAGAACTAACTATTACTACCAGACTTAACTGTTATACTACCAGTATTAAGTCTTTTACAATCTATTTCCCAATAGTTAGATCTTTGGTAATGACGGTACACACCAATTTACCTGAGAAAATACTCAATGCTCAGACTGAGGCGATGAAAGAGGAAAATGTGAAAGCTAAAAATCTTGGAAGGCTAATCAAGCCGATATTCCAGATCCGTTCTGATGGAATCCAATGCTTTGAAGGGCAAATTTGGTTACAGTTGTTTGGGGGATTATGGGATTTGATCATGCATGAATCGCACAATCTAAATATTCATTCACCCAGATCAACAAGATGAGCAAGACTAAAGAAGCTCTATTGTGCCGAAACATGAAAGCTAGATCGCCACCTATGTCAGTAAGATGTCTTGACCTTTGCCAAGGAAAAAACGAGCACCAAAAGCCATCCGTCTCCCCAACTACCTAAAATCCTAGAGTGAAGGGAGAAACAACCAGGGGATTTCGTCTCAGGACTCCAAGAACGCCAAGTGGTTAGGACTCCCTCCTAGGTTATTGTTGATCGGCCTTAACCTTAAATCTGCTCATTTCTTAACCGATGAAAAAGACTGACAACATAGAAAAAACGTGCCCAATTTATACATAATAGGAAATCGTAATGTAAGCATGGCGTACTACGTCACTTATCACTGATAGAGACAAAGCTTGTACATCAAGATTTTGGAAATCACTACAAGAACAATGGAACCCAACCTGGATATGAGCACCGCTTCCCACCCCCGTGTCCAGAGAACAGATGGTCAAAGTGAGAGAACTATTCAGACGTTGGAGGACATGTTACGAGCATGGCGCGTAATTGATTTTGGGTAGTAATATAGTATCGACACTTACCATTGGTCGAATTCTCCTACAATAACAGTTATCATGCGAGCATCAAGGCTGCGCCATTTGAAACTTTATATTGGCGAAAGTGTAGATCGCTAGTTTGCTGGAGTGAAGTTGGAGATAGCCAACTCACTGTCCCCAAATTGGTTCGAGAGACAACAAAAAAGATTGTTCAAATCAAGAATCGGTTGATAACTGCTAGAAGCCGTCAGAAAAGTTATGCGGATGTCAAACGCAAACCAATGGAATTTCAAGTGGGTGATATGGTCATGTTAAAGGTATCGCCTTGGAAGGGCGTAATTCGCTTTGGGAAACGTGGTAAGTTGAGTCCACGGTACATTAGGCCATTCAAAATCATAGAAAGAATTGGTCCCGTGGCATACAAGCTGGAGCTTCCTAATAAACTCTGTGGAATTCATAGCACCTTCCATGTTTCGAATCTCAAGAAATGTCTGGCGGATGAAAACTTTGTTATCCCACTTGAAGAGATATAACTTGACGACAAATTGCACTTTATTGAAGAACCAGTAGAGATCATGGACCGCGAAGTGAAGCAGCTCAAGAAAAGTAGAATTCCCATTGTCAAAGTTTGATGGAATTCAAGGCGAGGTCCGTAATATACTTAGGAACGAGAAGATTTCTTCAAAAGAAATTACCCTCATCTTTTCTCGAGTAATCAGAAGACAAGAAAGAGGAATCGAGCACCGGGACGGCGCTCCCGTAAGGAGGGGAGGATGTAACATTCCGTATTTACGGTCACTATTTAATCCGAGCTTTATTTCTATTTTTATTTTTATGCAAATTCATTAATTTTACGTTTACCTGATTTGGTAAAAATTTCCCATTCTTAGCTTTAAGTGAGCCGTATTTAGGAATCTATTTCGTCTTCATGCCTTAAGTTGTTTAATATTCTCATAATACTCCCCGATGATTATAATTTACATCATTGTCATTTTCCACGGTGTTTCGCGTTTACGTAAATTTCTTGCTTAAAACTCGCGTTTTACCTTAAACTTAACCTTTTTTAAATTTAATTCTCACTATACTCTTAATTAAATCACAACAAATGAAAAATCAAAAAAAAGTATAATCACCCTATGTCTAGGCCTATGGCCGGTTTTACCATCACCACACTCAACACTTTTTCATTTTCCATAAAATCTCATTATTACTTCACTTTTCCATACATGCAACTTTGAAATAAGAGAAACCATCCAACCTCAAAAATCTTCTCCTCCTCCCTTGGCCTAGTGGCTGCCGTACACCATTCTACCACCACCACCACTCTTACAAAAACTTTCTACTCATTTTTATCATCATATCATCATCCTAAAACCCCTTGTAAAGTTTGGTGAAATTTCATAAAGATTTGAAGAAGTTCTTGATGTTTTATTGAAGGGTTTTCTTTGGGGTTTTGTTGAGGCAAATATTAGTGATATCTTAGAGAGTTAGAAGCATTTTAATCTTTGGTTTTGGGTCTTCTTTGGTTCGAAATCAGCCCAAGGTTGAGAAGGGTGTTTTTGTTTTTGATTCTCTAGCCTAAATCAACTCCTAGTAAGATCTTCTCTTTACTTTTAATTTTTCTTTCATTTTTGAACCATGCAAATGGATGATGGATTCTGGAAATATTGAGTTTTTGAGTTTATGATTGTGTTCAATGATTCGTTATGGAATTGTGTTATGATATAGAGGGAACAAAATAATGTTTGGATTCATTTTAGATAGGGTTTATAAAACTGTTTGTATATCAGTAGCAAAACATGGGTTTATCTCAAACTTTTTGGCCTATAGCCTCCTAGTAAATTTAATAAATGGATAGATATAGGTCTTAGCATCGTGTGATAGTTGGATGCCCAACCAATTCCTCCGGATGAGGAAGTTATGGTCGTTTTACAGTAACTAGTCGAATTTGGAGAGTTGTTTGGAAAACGGATTTAACCACTGAACTTTTCCTCAAAGTTCTGAATTTTAAAGCATGGGTCAGTAGTAGACACATTAATCTAACTTCTAAATTAGAATCACTTTGATTGCTATCATGGTTTGGGATTTATGACCATTTTCGTAAAGGGTAAAATTTTTGGAAATAATCTGGTTTGAGATACATGGTAAAAGAATCTTTTACTATGTTCTGAAACCTTAGTAGATAACGAGGCTTACATTTTAGAAAATCAGACTCAAAGGATTTCCAAGATTGAAAGCCTCAAAATAGTTAGACATATGTGAGCTATCTAGGAGTTATGAGTTCATCAAGTCAAGTTAAAATCAGAAACTGAGTTTTTACGTCTAGTCCCAAAGTTTAAAAAACGTTTAGTACACCTAGATAAAATAAGAATTAAAAGCCGAAACTTAGTAGAGGTTTATTTAACTATGAGACCAGATCATAAGTCATTTTGGGAGTAAAAATAAATTGGGAAAGTTCGAACGCAATGCCATACATATTTTGGGAACATGTCTCGTGACCACTTGTTTTATTTTACGTATTGTTTCTTTTCATCGTACTAAGTCGCGTCACGTCTTTTAGGAGGTGCTTAGGAGTACTTCCCGCTCGTTCGAGACTCATCATACTTCTGATCTAATTGTTCTCTCGGTGAGTTCATAGCCTCGCCTTTCTACTTATAAATGTTTTTATAAACCCCGCGAGGGAGATACATGCTAGTTTTATAAATTGAACACAAGTGATTTTCGGTATGCTGGACCCGATTGTGAACTAATTGCATAAGTACCTATTGCAAAAAGGCCCCTAATTTCATGCACTGTTAATTACCTATGATGGGTGAGCGCTAGTACATTAAGTAGATCTATTGGGCCGTGACTGCCCTGTCTGGGGTTGTGACATCCATGGCGCGATCACCCCTAAAGGACATTTTGTATTGAGAATTTCTTTAGGTATATTGCAATATTACCTAGTTGTGGGGCAAATGATTACATATTTATAATATGTTGGTTAACGTTTCAGTGGCATGAGCTTAATGCATTAGTGATTATAACTTGTTTGATCCACAAGTTTTCGATGATTAAAAATACTTGTGTTCACTCTTTATTTCATATAAACTCTATGGATTCACTCAACGTTTTCGTTGACTTTTTAGCATGTTTTATCTCAGGTAATCAAGGTTGATGGCTTGGAGAGACGAATGGAGTTTAGCGCGAAATGTTTTGACTAAACTTGTTTTTGGTTCCATTCATTGAAATCACTTTGTGTTATGGTTTTAAAAGTTAAAACTTATGTTATGATGTTGTACGGTGACGATCTTGTGGACAAATTTTCGACTCTGATCTTACATGAATGGGACAATGTTATGTTTTAAACGTCTCTTTTGAGTCGTTCTTTATATTCTTATGTTGTTGTGCTATGACTTAACACCCAAACTGTTGGTTCCGCTGCAAAATAAAACTGGGGGTGTTAAATTAAGTAAACAATGTTTGTAAAGCTTTTACAACAATTATGATGTTATCTTTTAGTTGACAATTATAAAATATAAAAATAATATTTTATAAATTTATATTTCGTTTCCTCGACGGATTGTGGCTAAAATAATCGTCTCATTGTAAAAGTATAGTTTTCGTTCGTTTGTCGGGTTATTGTATAATAAAAATTAATATTCTTAAACTATATAACTTAATCCCCTTTTTCAATCAATCCGTGTTACAATTACTCGCGTGATCAATATATATAATATTAGACGAGATCAAATAATATATAACATATTTATTTAACCATTAACCACCATTTAATCCGGTTTATATTTGTAAAATCTCACGATATTTTTATTGTTGATTTATATAAACTAAACGCACCCTTCGCTGGTGCAACCTACAAAACCAAACACACCCTACATGGTGTTATGGCTGCCAAACACACCCTTTCGGTGTCAAGAACGGCCAAACGCACCTTCGGTGGTGAAACTGTCCCACCAAACGCACCCTCGTGGTGCTTATGATAAACCAAAACGCACCCTTGTGGTGCTTATCTTAGGCCAAACACACCCTATTTGGTGGTTTAAAACCACACGCACCCTTTTATGGTATGAATAAAGCCAAACGCACCATTGTGGTGGTGGCTGACCCGAAATCCAACGCTCCTTTTGGCTGAGACCACAACCTAACGCAACCTACGGTGGCTGTGGTGGTGGCGTGGGTGGTGGGATGGTGGTGACTTGAGGGTTCGGTGGTGGTGTTGGTTATGATGATGATGGTGACGTGAGGATGATGATGATGACGTCGGGATGATGATGGCGGTGTTATGGGGCTGTCGTAGGGTAGCAGCCGAAAAGGGGAGGGGGTGGCGGCTGTGTGGTGGTGGAGAGGTGGAGGCGCGAGTGGGGGCGAGTGGCATAGGGGATCGGGTAGATCGGGTAATGAGAACCATTTTTGGTTTTGGCCGGAACACTCGCCGGAAAAGTTTTCCAGCGAAGGGGGCGTGGTGGTCGGCGACGGTTGCCGGAGCGGCAATGGCAGTGGGACTCGCCGGAAAAATTGAGGGAGAGAGGTGATATGTGTGTGTGTTGTGTTTTATGCAAATGAAAAAAAATATATAACTTTTATTTATATAATAAAAGTTATAAATTAAAGTGGCAAGTGTATATTACTTGAGGGACTAATGGTGTAACTTTTGAGTATCATTTTGTAAAATAGTGGTTCGAGACTCGTTTGAGCGCCTTAACGGATGATTCGAATCATGAAACTTGCGCCATTGTTTTCCAAATCATTTTTCCTATAAAAATGAGTATTTACACGACTTTATTTCATAATTATTTTAATAACATTTATAAAAATAATTGTTATTTATTTGGTAACTCGGTTATGTCTCGTCCAAAAGTAAAAAAATAAATAAATTTTTAACCCGTATATTTGCGTTATCAACAAACGTTACTGAATAAAATGATGACTAATTTATTAAATATTTTTATTTAATAAAAAGTGTCAATTAAATATAATTTAATTATTTTCTTGTTTCTATAATCTTGCGAGGGCATTTCAGTCACTTTCTGACTGTTTTCGGGTCTCGGTCAAAACTAAAAAGTTGTTTGCAATGTCGTTTTGCATCAAATTGCTTTAGAGTCCGGGTCGTGAAAATGTGATTTAGCGGGTCGTTTTTGATACGTCAGCTTAGAAATAATCTATATCTTTTTCGTTTTCGAGCCAAATAAGTTAAAAATAACTTTCACTTATGAGATGTAATAATAAATATGATTTATTATAATAAAATTTGTTCCGAAAATTTTACCAGTTACGCGGTAATCACTTTTATGTGACAATAAAAGACCAAAAGTCAAAAGGTCAAGTCAGACCAAAAAAGTCAAAGGGTAAAATAGTCATTTAAAATTTCGAAAATCGCTGGATGTTACAGTACCTACCCCTTAAAGAAATCTCGTCCCGAGATTAAATTTGTGTTAACCGATTGTGTGACCAAGAAAAGATTTAAGATTTAATAAACCAGTTCTAAACAAGACGCTGATAACTTTATTCAGCGCAATATCCAGTTGATTTATCGCGACCACTTCTCAATAAACCAAAAATTTGGCTAGGCTTGACCAGTGGACATTATAGATCCATCAAAATAGCATCTCAAAAACAAAATATTCAATAAACCAGGTCTTATGATTGATATAACCGCGTATAAAGAAAGCTCTCTTAATAGTAGAAATGCATCGAAGAAGAAAGCTGAGTCTCTTGAATATTTCGTAGTACAGTTTTGAATGTTCCAGGTAGAAGTCTCGTTTCTGATATATGTAACGTTTCTAGATTAATAAACGACGATGTTAATTTAAGATAATTAATCCAACATTATTAGTCATTAAACAAAAAAATAAAAAATAATGTATGTGGTAAAAATATATATTCTATATTTATAGTAATAGGATGTATCGCACAAAGTCTTCGTACTAGTGGCCTGTAATGATATCCGACTATCCCTATATTTCCCCCCTTTTTTTTTTTTTTTGCTCGAAAAGGGGTGTTTAACTGGTTTAAAGGGGTCTTGCATTAACCTAATTGGAATAAAAGTTGCGTACAAAAGCTAGGGGGCGGGGACCACTCCAGACCGACAACATCAACCATAACGACAATAACCCTAACAAATGGTGATGAAATGCCGAAAATGAGGACATTTCGAGAATCAATATTCCTAGAATGAAGTTCAACAAATGGGAGGAGCTCGCGGAAGAGCTTATGCGATGACGTCCGGAATATGGTTACTCAGTCTTAGTTCGGGATAATCATCTCCAAATAATCCAATTGTATAACAAGCTCTGTTACCCCCCGCCTCCATTAGCTCAAGTGTGTAACAAGTCTGTTAGCTCCACTAACAGTTCGTGATCGCGAGGATTAGCAATGGCAAAAGTAATAACTTAAGAATGAGATAAGGTAGTTCCAAGCGAGGCCTTAAGATTTCTATAGAGTGGCAAGACACTATTGTGCTTCTAGACCTTCTTAACGGATTTCGGTGATTATCGGGTTCGAGTTCATACCCGTGTCATATTGGATACCATTAAGCCCACTCATTTATAATTCATTACTTACATAAAGGAGCATCCTAATTTATGTAAGTAAGAAATGATAAACTTATGGTTCGGGGATTTACAATTTCTTTATTTAACTAAAGAGGTGTCCCAATCCTTTTAAATAAAGAGATTATAAATCATCCTACTTAATAATTTCTGATGCAATACGCGTACTCACATAACCTTCAAGATGGTGGATAACATGACAATGCATGTGCTTCTAATGAGTATGGAACGAGTGTTTAAAACTCGTCTTCGGAAACGGGGAGTAAAACTACCAAAAAATATTTACCTATAGTTCAAGATAGTTAATGAGTACTCGATCTGAGTAAAATACGATAAAGGTCCTTATGAACAAGTCAACATAGCAATTATCACATCAATCCTCCTATTACAAGCCCCGCCCATACAAGACTTGTAATAATAGATTCATGCATAATCCCATGTAAACAGAATTGTGACGGGCATTGTTAACATAGCAATTATCATATCAATCCTCATATTACAAGTCCCGCCCATACAATACTTGTAATATTTAGATTCATACATAATTCTATGTAAACCCAAATTATGACGGTCTCCGTGTAATACGATACTGTATAAAGTTATGAAGAAAATAATATTCTTAGAGACCATTGCTTAACTTACAATGTCTGAGAACGAAATGAGACCATTATGCAACTCACAATGTCTTAAGAAATGTTCTAGTATTTATATAAATAACTCTTATATAAATAAACGTGCGATATACGCAAAAGATGTAAGCATATATATTACATATATGTATGTCATGTAATCACTTAAGGTAACAAGTAACCTAAGCAAGTAAGCAAGTAGTGTGTATGCACTTTGAAAATGTTTGATGTGATGCAATATTTGTGAAAACGGTTATAGTCTAGGGTAAAATATGCAACCTAGTTCTCTATAACCAGTGCTCTGATACCAATCTGTAACACCCCCAAAAATGTGTCGCAGCGGAAATGTGTCCGGGGGCGTTACTTCATAATACACAGCGCTAGATACAAGAGAACGACCTCTAAACGTGTCGTTTGAAAAGTAATCTCGTTGATTTCCTTGAAATTGATATAACATTTGTCCCATAATTGCATCACAATGAAAAGCTTGAAAGCGATACAACGAGATTTGATCATTTGTATACAAGTAGAAATCCATGAATGAAATCTTGTCAATTTAGACTCCAATGCACATCAAGTAGGCCAAGCATCTAATTCACCTGAGAAAAACATGCTTAAAAATGTCAACATAAAGTTGGTGAGTTCATAGGTTTGTTTAAATATAAATGATAAACCAAAGGTTTCCAAAGTGTGTAAGACCGTTTCAATCCTTAATTATTCTTCCAAAATGTATGTATGATTTTTAAAAATCAAAGAGTTGTAAAATACGCATGACCATTTTAATCCACAAATAGTCACCAAAAATGTACGTATGAAAGTTGGGCCACAATTGTCCAAAGTATGTATTACCACTTTATTCAAGGCAACGCAAATATTCATGTGTGTATAAAACAATGATTACGATTACGATTACTCTATGCTCATGAAACTGATGCGCTAACAGAAATAATGGCCCTGTGCTTACACCGAATGTCCGCACCTGGACACCCTCAGCATTAAATTATTTTACATGTGCCTACACCGGATGCCCCCACCTGGACACCCTCAGCATTGAATTACTTTGTAACATACAACCTGAGCTAATCCGTAATCATAAAAGTATAGTATGTGTTTACGTTTAAAAACTAAACCAAGTATTGTATCTCCTCGTGAGATGTATAAATGAGTATATAAACCAAATAGGTAATCAACCATGTAAATGCATTTATAAACAAGCATGTTCTCACCCCAAAATATATGTAAAACGAGTAAAACATGGTGATATAAACTCACATTGATGATGAAGAATGATCTGGCAGAAATGCACATATTAAGCACAGCACAAACGGAAACCGAAATGGCTCGACCAAGAAGTTGCGGTTTATCTTAACGGCTATAACCCACTAGCCTAGGGTAATGTATTTGGATTTCCCGATGAATGGTCACATCAACGCGTCACGTTGATAAAAAGGATTAGATCTCAAGTTGTAATAGTTTGGTGGTTGGTTAAATAAAATAAATCGAAAGTAAACACAAAGTATGTAATATATTCCGTATATATTACATATGAAAAATAACAATTATATAACTCATACCGTGAATTATATAATAAAGACAAACAATCCAAAGATTATTATAAAGTATATAATACTTTGCAAGTATTATATAAGAAGTGTGAGTAAATAATTAAACCAAACAGTTTGACACGTTTTCGGAAATCACCACTTAATTAAATAAAAGTTCTTGCATAAATGTAAACGTACGTTTTAAAGTTATGAATTAAGTAAACGATGTTTGTAAAGCTTTTACAACAATTATGATGTTATCTTTTAGTTGACAATTATAAAATATAAAAATAATATTTTATAAATTTATATTTCGTTTCCTCGACGGATTGTGGCTAAAATAATCGTCTCATTGTAAAAGTATAATTTTTGTTTGTTTGTCGGGTTATTGTATAATACAAATTAATATTCTTAAACTATATAACTTAATCCCCTTTTTCAATCAATCCGTGTTACAATTACTCGCGTGATCAATATATATAATATTAGACGAGATCAAATAATATATAACATATTTATTTAACCATTAACCACCATTTAATCCGGTTTATATTTGTAAAATCTCACGATATTTTTATTGTTGATTTATATAAACCAAACGCACCCTATGTTGTTTCGCTAAACCAAGCGCACCCTTTGTTGTCGTCTTATAAAACCAAACGCACCCTTAGTTTCAATCTGCCCAACCAAACACCCCTATTGCTGTCCCAAACACCCCTGTTTGGGTTTCCTGCTATCCCAAACGCACCCTTTGGGTGTTTCTGCTCACCCAAACACACCCCTTGGGTGTTTCTGCTCACCCAAACACACCCCTTGGGTGTTTCTGCTAACCCAAACGCACCCCTTGTGCGTTTTTAAGCAAACCAAACGCACCCTATGGCTATTTAACAGCCAAACGCACCCTCTCGAAGTGTAAACCACAAAACCAAACGCACCCTTCGCTGGTGCAACCCACAAAACTAAACGCACCCTTCGCTGTGCAACCTATCAAAACCAAAACACCCCTACATGGTGTTTATGGCGGCCAAAAACGCACCTGTTCGGTTCAAGAACGGCCAAACGCACCCTCGGTGGTGAAACTGTCCCACCAAACGCACCCTCGTGGTGCTTATAATAAACCAAAACGCACCCTTGTGGTGCTTATCTTAGGCCAAACACACCCTATTTGGTGGTTTAAAACCACACGCACCCTTTTATGGTAAGAATAAAGCCAAACGCACTATTGTGGTGGTGGCTGACCCGAAATCCAACACTCCCTTTGGCTGAGACCACAACCTAACGCACCTTACGGTGGCTGTGGTGGTGGCGTGGGTGGTGGGTTGGTGGTGACGTGAGGGTTCGGTGGTGGTGTTGGTTATGATGATGATGGTGACGTGAGAATGATGATGATGAAGGCAGTGGGGTGGTGATGATGATGACGTCGGGATAATGATGGTGGTGTTATGGGGCTATCGTGGGGTAGCAGCCGAAAGGGGGGGGGGGTGGCGGCTGTGTGGTGGTGGAGGGGTAGAGGCGCGAGTGGGGGCGAGTGGCATAGGGGATCGGGTAGATCGGGTAATAAGAGCCATTTTTTGTTTTGGCCGAAACACTCGCCGGAAAAGTTTTCCGGCGACGGCGGCGTGGTGGTTGGCGGCGGTTGCCGGAGCGACGGGGGCGGTGGGACTCACCAAAAAAATTGAGGGAGAGAGGTGATATGTGTGTGTGTTGTGTTTTATCTAAATGAAAAAAAAATATATAACTTTTATTTATATAATAAAAGTTATAAATTAAAGTAGGAAGTGTATATTACTTGAGGGACTAAAGGTGTAACTTTTGAGTATCATTTTGTAAAATAGTGGTTCGAGACTCGTTTGAGCGACTTAACGGATGATTCGAATCACGAAACTTGCGCCATTGTTTTCCAAATCATCTTTCCTATAAAAATGAGTATTTACACGACTTTATTTCATGATTATTTTTATAACATTTATATAAATAATTGTTTTTTATTTGGTAACCCGGTTATGTCTCTTCCGAAAGTAAAAAAATAAATAAATTTTTAACCCGTATATTTGCGTTATCAACAAACGTTACTGAATAAAATGATGACTAATTTATTAAATATTTTTATTTAATAAAAAGTGTCAATCAAATATAATTTAATTATTTTCCTGTTTCTATAATCTTGCGAGGGCATTTCAGTCACTTTCTGACTGTTTTCGGGTCTCGGTCAAAATTAAAAAGTTGTTTGGAATGTCGTTTTACATCAAATTGCTTTAGAGTCTGGGTCTTGAAAACGTGATTTAGCGGGTCGTTTTTGATACGTCTGCTTAGAAATAATCTATATCTTTTTCGTTTTCGAGCCAAAAAAGTTAAAAATAACTTTCACTTATGAGAAGTAATAATAAATATGATTTATTATAATAAAATATGTTCCGAAAATTTTACCGGTTACGCGGTAATTACGTTTATGTGACAATAAAAGACCAAAAGTCAAAAGGTCAAGTTAGACCCAAAAAGTCAAAGGGTAAAATAGTCATTTAAAATTTTGAAAATTGCCGGATGTTACATTTTTCCTTAAGAACAAGATTTGATTTACGCGTTTGAATGGAGCGAAATGTGCACGAGATAGAGAAATGTGTGTTTGAATATTTTAATAAGTGTGTGAGAGGAACGAAATGTGTTTTAAAAAAAAACTTATAACCGGTTTATGTTTCAAACTTGACAAAACTAGTCCTTGTTCTTTATATCCTTTTCTATTTCTAGTTTAAACTTATTACAAAGTCTAACTAAGTTATAGAAATGACCATTTTAGCCCTTAAAGTTTATAACTAGGATTCGAAGTCCTATAATTTGCCATTTAGTCCCTAAAAGTTAACATCAATAACATTTTAAGCCTAATTAACTTGCAAATACATTAACTCCCCTTTAATTGATAATCCGTTATTGAAAAAACTTTACCATTTATTTCGAGATGACTTTTTGAAAAATCATTTTTGAAAGAATTTTACTATTTCCCCCCTCAAATAATGTTTCGTTTTCTATTTAACGAGTTGTAGACATTGTTTGTGTGATAGAAACTTCTTTTAAAAATATTTTTAGATGAGAAACTAATATTTTTTAATTATTGTTCATAACACAACACCAATAAAAACAAGATTTCTCTCGTTTACATAAATAAATGCACTGACACGTACACTTATTTGAAATAGGAAACCCGGGTTGTGTTGCAAAGTAAACGCAAGCCTTTGAATGAATATAAAGTAATTTATTTTTGAGAAAAATTCATTTCCCGATGTGAGGCCAAGTTCCCTTTTTGAAATACGTGCCTTTAAGATGATGATCGGGTTTCTATCTTAAATAATAGCAAGCTATATGACATATTTTCTATTCGAACTTTATTTACAGCTTTGTACCATTATTGAATGGCATTTCTAAAGCCGTAAATATTATCGATGCTAGAAAACATGTCATGAAAACCTATTTTTGTAATTTTCTGATTTTTTAATTTTGTATTTTCTTTTTATGATTTTATATATTTATATTTTCTTTTTTTGAAAAATTTATATAAAATGGAAAATCTTTTTGGGTTTTCTGATTTTCTTATATACATATAATACATAGGATATTTCACGAGTTATCACCATTACTCGTCTTTCTACTCTGTCAAAAGTTTTAGCGTTTTTAGAGACATGCTTCTCACACCCAGCTTTTCGATCAAGAAGTTGAATCTTTCTCTTGGCAACGGTTTTGTGAAGTTGTCAGCCAGTTGATATTCCATCCAAACAAAGTAAAGTTCCACTATTCCATTCTCCACCTGCTCCTTTATAAAATGGTAGCGTACATCGATGTGCTTTGCTATTGAGTGTTGAACACTGTTGCAGCATAGAACAATTGCACTTTTGTTGTCGCAGTACAGAGGAATCTTATTAAATTGAAAGCCATAATCTGTTAGGTGTGAACGCATCCATAGGATTTGAGCACAACACCCAGATAAGGCAATATATTCAGCCTCTGTACTCGATATCGCAGTGCTCTTTTGCTTATTGGAAGACCAGCTAACAAGTTTATCACCTAAGAATTAAGCGCTTCCTGATGTACTACGTATAGTGTCCTGACACCCCGCGTGATCTGCGTCTGAAAATTTATATTTAATTATTACTTTTTATCAAATAAAAAGTATTTTATAAATCGTTTAATATTTCATTCAAAAAATGTTTGTTTAAAAACGCGAATGTTCAAAATAAAGTTTTAACTTTACGGACAAAGTTTACTCGCGACACTTAATAGTACCAAACTAATAAATAATAATCATTTTAATATATTTTATAAAAATATTTATACAATAATAGTCGAGTGAGTACTCATTTTGTTGGAAAAATTATTTAGAAAACAATGGCGCAACTTTCATACTTTTAATCGTCCGTTAACTAGCCTAATCGAGTCCCGAATCAATAATTAACAAAAGTTACACGTTAGGTCCCTGTGAAATATTTACAAAGTTAACCCTCAACTATTATTAACTTACCATTTTTTTATATAACTTTCTAACCTATATATATATAAATTTTAGGTATCTTGTTTCATAAAAACCTAAACACATTATACATCTCTTCCCTCTCTCTCTCTTTCCGGCGCCACCACTTTTCCGGCGAGACTTCCGGCTGCCCCACCCCATATCCATAGTCGAACCACATCATCATCATCATACCTTCATCATCATCATCTCCACACCACCGTAACCACCTCGTCACTATCATCCCCGCTGCCCCCTATCGCCACGCGCCAGCATCACCACAGACCCAACAGCACCATGTCACCAGCACCTCCGACCACAGCCACCCCAGTTGCATCCCACCATCAACACCATCGTTACCCGTCACCACATCACCCTCATCGTCTCCACCTTGCCATCATCTCACCAACTCGCAAACCACCATCTCCACCCCCCCCACGTCAGCCGCGACGCCACCACCAAGAAGGGTGTTATGCTGCTGGGTTCATAACACATCCGGCGTGTTTGTTTCGGGTTTTATCGCCAAGACAAGGGTGCGTTTTGGGTTGTTATAGCACAAAAGGGTGGGTTTGGTTATCGACAGACAGCCGGGGGTGAGTCGGGTTCGGGTTAAACCCGACAAGGGTGTGTTTGGTTTAAGTGTTATAGCAAGATTTGAGGTGTTATGTTGCGGGTTGACAGATTTGGGACGTTTGGGTTAGCTGTAAACCGCCATGGGATGTGTTTGGTTCGACAGTCTCAAAAATAGGGGTGCGTTTGGGTGGCAGCCGCACCACATGGGTGCGTTTGGCTGTCACAAGCCCACATAGGGTGCGTTTGGACTAGTAGTATCACATTAGGGTGCGTTTGGGATTGCTGCGAAACAGCCAAGGGGCGTTTGGTTGTGGCAATTAGCCGTAGAGTGCGTTTGGTTTATAAGGGAGCAGATTAGGGTGCGTTTGGCTGGTTCCACAGTAGGGTGCGTTTGACTGTGGGTTTAGCAACGAAGAGATGTGTTTGGTTTAGCGAATCAACGAGGAAACGACGAGGGTTTGTTTGGTTTATATATCATAACGACAAATAAAAATAACTTAAGTTTTAATAAATATTAAAACTGGATAAATATTATTTGGTGGGTTTTAATCGGTTAAATAAATATAATATTTATTGATTGGTTTAATATAAATATAATGATATATAGATATGTTATATCTAGAAAACGCGAACATTTGAGATAATGGAAACATGAATAAATACGATATATATTGAATAAGGGAAAACGTTTAGTTTTGCGAAAATGGAAAACGATTTATAAACGGGAAAGTCATGACGAAAATTTATATAATTTTCTATTTTCACGATTCACTAAAACATTATTATTGTAGGGAAACGATAAAAGGGATTAAGATATGTTTTAAGATATATTAAATGGTATTATACAATAACCTGGACAACGAGCGAAAACTATACTTTTACAATGAGGCGAAATGTTTTAGACACGACCTGTTAAAGAAATGAAACATAATTTATAAAATATTAAATTATATTTTATAACGGTTATAAACGGTTACCAACTTCGGTTGTTTAAGTTATAATAGTAAGATACGTGTAACTTTTATTCAAAGTCTTTTGTTAATTAAATTGGAGTCAAACTAATTGGTTTAATTAACAACTCGCATTTATTATATAAGACCTGCAAGGTATTATATACTTTTCATAAATCTTTGGATTGATCGTTTTTGTGATATAAGTTACGGTAAGAATTATATAAGGGTTATTTTTCATAAGAAGTATATAACGAATATATATTACACGCTTTGCTTATATTTTCAATTTATTTATTTAACCAACCACCAAACCATTACAATCTGGAAATCTAAATCTTTATCAACGTGTCGCGTTGACACAACAATTCATCGGGAAACCCAAATGAGTTATCCTAGGCTAGTGAGACTTAGCCGTTAAGACTAGTTGCAACTTCTTGGTCGAGCCGTTTCAGTTTCCGTTTCGTCTTGTACTCAATGTGTACATTCCCGCCAATCGTTCTTCTGTTAGTTTATAGCCCCCTCTTTCACTTTGTTTTATCATTTACTTTTTACAAATCACGGGGGAGAATACATGTCAATACAAATTCGTTTACATATTTGTTTACAATTCTTTGTACAACAAATTCTACACACTTGGTTTACATACTTGTTTTGCAATTTTTTTACAACTGGCTTCATACTTTGTCACATACTCATTTGGCATACATGTCACGAATTTGTTTACATACTCATTTCGAATAACTACTTGATTTATATCAAACTCTTTTCTACTTTGGATTTAAGTATCAAAGCTTTTTACGCATACATGGTTTACTTTTACTTTGGACACTAAGTACCTTTATGTGAGAATTTCCCTTTTTACGTGGTTTGCCTAAGTTTACTTTATTGCCATTGAAGTACCTTATCCATGAACCGTTATTTTCTTGGGACCCATCAGGAGGACCGGTTGAGGGAGCGCGAATGCTGTGAATAGATTACTTGGGAATGATCTCCCTCGTCCGGTAGATAAACAACGCATACCATGTACACGGACGTATTACATTTGAGGAAACTAGGTGCTAGGCCATGCACCCTACCGGGGCAATAACTTATAACAACGTATACTTAAGGTTTTCAGTGTCTGAGCTTAGAGCAACAGTAAATGTTTATCTATGTGGTATAGTATTTGGTTATAGTAGGACCCATTACATTTTGAAAAATCAACGATCTTCATGTCCAATACTACTTATTGGAACATTTATAATTTCTGACACTTTTTCATTATATTGCGGTGAGCAATAAAACTAAACTCTTTTGGTTCTACATTTACTTACACTTTTGGCATTATTATAAGGATTGAAATGGTCAAGCATATTTATAACATTCTTTGGATCCCATCATTTACTTTTATACTTACAAAAAACTCTATGACTCACCAACTTTAATGTTGACACGCTTAAGCATGTTTTTTCAGGGGGAATTAGATTGCTTGGATTTATTTGTTGTGCATTGGAGTCTTTACATTCAAGTTTTTACATGGTGATGCATTTTATGGGACAAACTATTATTTTGATTTAGAAAAATTACGAGTTTGTTTGCAAAACGACACATTTAGAGGTCGTTCTCTTGTATCTTGAGCTGTTGTATTATGAAGTAACGCTCCCTGACATATTTCCGCTGCGACACATTTTTGGGGGTGTTACAGATTGGTATCAGAGCCAAGGTTATAGAGAACTAGGTTGCATACTTTACCCTAGACTATAACCGTTTTTCACAAACATTGCATCACAACAAACTTTTTTTTTCCTTTCAAAGTGCATACACACTACTTGCTTACTTGCTTATGTGCTTACATTACGTGCTGCATTAAGTGCTTACGTGACATACATATATGTAATATATATGCTTACATCTTTTGCGTATATCGCACGTTTATTTATATAAGAGTTATATATATAAATACCAGGGCACTTCTTAAGACATTGCGAGTTGCACAATGGTCTCAATTATACTTCAGACATTGCGAGTTATACAATGGTCTCGTCTTACTCCTTAGATATTGTGAGTTGCACAATGGTCTCATTTCATTCTCAGACATTGTAAGTTAAACAATGGTCTTTAAGAATATTATTTTTCTTCATAACTTTATACTATATTGTATTACGCGGAGACCGTCATACTATTTTTTTTGTTTACATGGGATTATGTATGAATCTAAGTATTGCAAGTCTTGTATGGGCGGGACTTGTAATATGAGGATTGATATGATAATTGCTATGTTAACAAAGCCCGTCACAGTTCTGTTTACATGGGATTATGTATAAATCTAAGTATTACGAGTCTTGTATGGGCGGGACTTGTAATAGGGGGATTTATATGATAATTGCTATGTTAACTCGTTCGTAAAGACTTTTACCTTATTTACTCTAACCGGGTACTCATTTACTATCTTGAACTCTATATTGATCTTCCCCGATTGTTTTACTCCCCGTCTTCGAAGACGAATTTTAAATACTCGTTCCATACTCTTTAGAGCATCGGCATCGCTATGTCATTCACCACCTTGAAAACTTTGTGAGTACGCGTATTGCATCAGAAATTATTAAGTAGGATGATTTATAACATATTTATTTGAAAGGATTGGGACGCCTCTTCATTTAAATAAATAAGTTGTAAATCACCGAACCATAAGTTTATCATTTCTTACTTACATAAATTTGGACGCTTCTTTATGTAAATAAGAAATTATAAATGAGTGGGCTTAATGGTATCCGATATGACACGTGTATGAACCAGAAATCGATAATCATCAGAATTCGTTAAAAGGGTCTAGAGACACAATCGTGTCTTGCCACTCAGCAAAATCTTAAGGCCTCACTTGGAGCTACCTTATCACATTCTTAAGTTATTACTTTTACCGTTGCTAATCCTCGCGATCACGAACTGTTCGTGGAACTAACAGACTTGTTGTACACTTAAGCTACTGGAGCTAATTCATCGAACTAACGACTGAGTGCCATAATCCGCCGTCTATCGCATGAGCTCTCTCGCGAGCTCCTCTCATTTATTGAACTTTATTCTGGGAATATTGTCTTCTCGAAATGTCCTCGTTCTCGACATCCCATCACCATTTGTTATAGTATTGACGTTATGGTCGCTACTGTTGGGTTCCATGGAGCGCGGTCCGACTGAAACAACTTTATCCAAATAGGTTTGCAACTCCCTTTAATCAGAGATAATCCCTATCGACGAAAATAGATGGTTGGACTATTCATTTTCGGGCCATAGTAGGAAGAATTTTCGGCCGCGATACATCCTAGTTCTGCCAAGTAAGTTGGGTACTTACATCCCACCCCCCCCAATAAAAGCATCATGATGTGAATCATCGAGCATTACAGATAGTAAGAACGAGACTCCGCCCTCGGACATTTAGAAACTTATACAAACATACTCACGCAACTACACTTTCTCCTTTGATGTGTTCTCTATTAAGAAGTTTGCTTCATAAAGCATCTATACCAACAATAAACCTTGAAATGATATTTCTCTAACATACCTATTCTAATGGATTGGATATATGGTCAAACCTAGCAAATTTATAGATTATTATGAAAAATGTCGATACATCAGATATTGCTGTATAAGTTATCAACGTATTTTCAATGTTAGCAAATTCTTCAAGTCTTGTTCCTAGTCACACAAATCGGTTACCCAAATTTATATCTCGGACGAGATTTCTTTAAGGGGTAGGTACTGTAACATCCGAGAATTTTCGAATTTTTGAATGACTATTTCAATCGTTGACTTTTAGTGTCTGGCTTGACTTATAAGAACGACCACCTAAAGCACGTTTTCACAACTCGGACTCTGAAGCAATTTGATGTGAAACGACATTCCTGGCTATTTTTCATTTTGACCGATACTGGGAAACGTCTGTAAGGTGACTGAAATGCCCTAGCTAAATTTTTGAACACAACGAGTACCAGACCCAAAATAATTTAAATTTGTATTTATTTATCATAAGTTATTAAATAAAAAATATTTAATAAATTAATTATCTTGTTATTCGAAAAGTATTTAAAAACGCAATTATTAAAGTTAAAATTCGTTAAACGGGAAAGTTATCGGAATAAATATATATAATGGATAATAATCTGGTTTTAAATAAATTCTATAAAACGTTTTACAATAATTAGTCGAGAGATTATCATGTTTTCAAATAAATGATTCGGAAACAATGCGAAAGTTTCGAGATTTGAATGTCCGTTATAGTCTTTCAAATGAGTCCCGAAACCAAAACATATTATAAAAGTTTCTCAATGTTAGCATATGGTCCCTGTGAAATAATTACATAACCCACCCTATACTATTATAAACTTTCTATTTTATTTTAAAACTTTTATATATATAAAATTTTTCATTTCATTATTCATTTCATTTCCATCTTAACACACACACACACAACTTCAACTTCATCTTCTTCCTCTCTCTCCCTCCTCACCGCCGGCGACCACCACCACAGCCGCCGGAAAAGTTTTCCGGCGAGCTTTTCCGTTTTCAAAAAAAAATAACACCAAAAATATCCTCCCACAATCTCCCGATCTATTCCGATCCCACATTACTTCTCCCTCACTCGCACTATCGCCACATCTTCATCTTCACACTCACAACCCGCCTACACCAGTGCGAACGGGTTGTTATAAACGCGCAATGGGGTGCGTCGGTTTATCATTAAAACACCAGGGAGTGTTTGTTTTTCGGGTCAGCTTGGCACCACAGGGTGGTGTTCGGTGAGCACCGCCGCCGCCCCAGCGGGTGCGGGTGGTGGTAATAGCACCGAAATGGGTGCGTTTGTTTCGTGTGTAACAGCCCATGGGGGCGTTCGGGTTGATATTCGGTACATAGGGTACGCTTGGTTTGATAATAAAAAGAAAGCACAAGTGTGCGTCGGATTGGGTTTATCACCACGGTGAGTTTGGTTAGGGTTTGGAAATCCACCACCACGCCGCCCTTCAGTGTCGGGTAGTGGTCTCCTAGTTTTCTTTTCTTTGGGTTGTGGGTTAACACCCCGAAGGGTGCGTCGGATTAAATGGTGGTATCAACCGAGGGCCAACGAGGGTAAGTTGGGTTGTCGGGGATAGCCGGGGGTGTTCGTTTCGAGTATGGGCAGCGGGGACAGCCGGGTTGGCTGTCGTGACCGCGGGGTGTCGGGTTTAATGATGCTTGTTTGGCTGTGACAGCCGGAGGAGGGTGTGTTTGGCGTGTCTAAACACCATCAGGGGGCGTTTGTTTTTGGTTATAAACACCCACATAGGGCGTTTGGCTGATTGAAACAGCTTTAGGGCGCGTTTGGTTTAGTAGAAACCAATACGGGTGCGTTTGGATCTGGATGTTTGGATTAGCCACAGCAGCTAGGGGTGTTTGGTTTGGTTGTTCGCCGATAGTGGGGCGTTTGGCTTAACAGCAGCCATGCACATGAGTGCGTTTGGCTGCTGTACATACCATTAGGGTGCGTTTGGTATTGCTCGACAGTTAAAGGGCGTGTTTGGTTTAGCGAGACAGCGAGGAAACGACGAGGGTTTGTTTGGTTTATATATCAAAACGGCAAAAAAAAAAATAACTTAAGTTTTAATAAATATTAAAACTGGATAAATATTTATTGGTGGTTTAATTGGTTAAATAAATATAATATTTATTAATTTATTTAATTTAGATATAATAATATACATATATATTATATCTAGAAAATGTGAGTGGCTTGAAATATAACACATTACATGCACATATAATGGTTTAGGGAAACGTTGAGTTTTGCGTATATGGGAAACGACTGTATAAACGGAAATTCATGACGAAAATTTTATAATTTCCTATACTTGTTAAGGATTTACAAAACTGGTATTGTTTTTAGAAATCGATAAAAAGGGGACTAAGCTACATATTTAAGATATAATAACTTGTATTATACTATAACCCGACCAATGAACAAAAACTATACTTTTATATCAAGATAACCATTTTAGACACGACCTGTTAACGAAATGAAACATGATTTATAAAATATTAAATTATATTTTATAATGGTGATAAACGGTTACCAACTTGATTGTTTATGTTATTATAGTAAGATACGTGTCAACTTTATTCACAGTTTTTGTTAATAAATTGGTTAGAGTAAGACTATTTAGTTTAATAACATCTCGCATTTATTTATAAGACCTAGCAAAGTATTATATACTTTTCATAAATCTTTGATTCGGTTCGTTTTTGTGATATTTAACTTTCGTAAGGTAATTATATAAGGGTTTTTTTCATAAGAAAGTATTATAACGAATACATATTTCACACTTTACGTATATTTTCAAACTATTTATTTAACCAACCACCAAACCATTACAATATGAAAATCTAAATCTTTATCAACGTGTCGCGTTGACACAACAATTCATCGGAAACCCAAATGAGTTATCCTAGGCTAGTGAGACTTAGCCGTTAAGTTAAGCTGCAACTTCTTGGTCGAGCCGTTCAGTTTCCGTTTCGTCATGTACTCAATGTGTACATTCTCGCCAATCATTCTTCATCATCGATGTGAGTTTATAGCCCCTCTTTCACTTGTTTTACATTTACTTTACAAATCACGGGGGAGAATACATGCTCAATACAACTTGTTTACATATTCGTTTACAATATCTTTGTACATACTATTCTACACACTTGGTTTACATACTTGATTTTGCAATTTATTACAAACTTGGCTTCATACTTTGTCACATACTCATTTGCATACATGTTCACGAAATTGTTTACATACTCATTTCGAACTCAACTACTTGATTTATATCACACTCTTTTCTACTTATGGATTTAAGTACTCAAAGCTATTTACGAATACAATGGTTACTTTTACTTTGGACACAAGTACTTTATGTGAGAATTTCCCTTTGTTACGTGGTTTGACTAAGTACTTATTTGCCATGAAGTCCCTATCATGAACTTTAATTTCTTGACGGTGGACCGGTTGAGGGAGCGCGAATGCTGTGAATTGATCTATTGGGGATTGAAACTCCCCGTACAGGTAGATAACAACGCATACCTTGTAACAACGGATGCATTACATTTGAGGAAACTAGGTGATTGGCATGCACCTACCGGGCACTAACTTAAACAAAGTTATACTTAAGGTTTCGGTGTCATGTGCTTAGCGAACAGTAAATGTCTATCTATGTGGTATGTATTTGTTATAGTAGGACCCATACATTTTAAAAATCAACGATCTCATGTCATACTACTTATTGAAATTACTATTTCTGAACACTTTTCATTATTTGGGGTGAAGCAATAAACACTAATAACCTCTTTTGGTTCTAATGATTTACTCTTACACTTTTGGCATATTAGTATAAGATTAAATGGTCATGCATATTTTATAAAATTTTGGATCCAACATTTTACTTTTTTACTTACAAAAACTCTATCGAACTCTACCAACTTTAATGTTGACACTTTTAAGCATGTTTTTCTCAGGTGAATTAGATGCTTGGATTATTTGATGTGCATTGGAGTCTTTACATTCAAGTTTTTCATGGTGATGCAATTATGGGACAACTATTATTTTGATTTCAGAAAATTAACGAGATTGTTTTACAAACGACACATTTAGAGGTCGTTCTCTTGTATCTTGAGCTGTTGTATTATGAAGTAACGCTCCCTGACATATTTCCGCTGCGACACATTTTTGGGGGTGTTACAAGCAATATGTATCGGAATACCTGCAACGTACTTTTTATGATAACTCGATCATTGTACATGTAAAGTTCGGAAAAATCACAATTCGCTAAACACTCGAACGGCTCCTTATCTTTTCCTTGAAAGTTTGCAACTTTAATCATAAAACTAAGCACATTTGTTAAATCTCAATATGTAATCAATTTAAAACTGCAATGACAAACACCCCAAAGATTCGTACTTTGTTGAAATTTGTTTTTTAAATCAATAGAATTCAAGTAAAGTACATAAAATTTTTAGTCAAATCCAACTATCTTTAATAATGTAATGCCTAAACAAACACATAGAAATCAAAAGTAATCTAAGATCTGCCATATAGAGGCGCAGTGAGTCACATTTCAAAATGATAACTCGGGACGTGTTATAGGTAAATATTAAGGTTGGAATAAGCTCAACATTGAAATTCATTGAGTTTTAATTTATAGAATAAGAAAACTCCTGATGCTATTTTTTTTGCGATGAAATACCAAATTGGTACACCCGACCAAGGAAAAAGGTGGTTTGCTATGATAAAAAAGAACCTATTGTAATCTGCTGCATATATGTAACTATGAATAAGTGTATTTACATTCTCGTATTGGACCTACGTCTCATCACAATAGAAAACACATAACTATATTGACCGTGAATTAAAATCAAGTCATAATATTTTTATAACAACAAAACCAGAGCGCATTACCTTTTATATCAGCAAACTATGCATATCTGAACCCATACCTCTATCAATTAAGAAACACAAAACCGCTTTTGTGAACCCTTATGACTTTCCTTGTGAGCAAAAGGTCTGAATCTGTTTTTGACTTGTTTTTGGTCTGGAGCAGCAAAAGGGGAGTCACAACTTGCAATATAATCATACCATACATGATATTTGATTAAATTTACCTTAAAAGTAACACATTTTTCAATTATGAAAAAAAATAAGATAGTTTCCATATCAGATAGGATGGGATGTAGCAGTTTACCTGCGTGGTGGTGGATGTTTGGCTAGCGAAGTTGCTTAGAACTTTCCTAAACAGGCTCAACACATGGCTCGAATGCAACCTTGATAGTATTTATCACGGATCCTTCATACATATTAAAAAGACACAAATTTAAGTGACACACTTGTGCATATATATCATGTACATATATAAAATTCTACCTTGTAGATTAAAATCTGTATTAAAATTGGGTATCGTGCTAAACACATGCGTGTAAACTCAAATGTCTAAATCTAAAGGTTTATATGTCATGGTACGCTATCCGTGACTCCTACACAAACCACAGCATTCTGGCAAAAGAAAAGTGCATCTTACTACCCAAAGTTTTTATATACTGGAAAGGAACATTACTTTCGCCGAGGATTTTTAGGACAGGAATTACTCACTCTTCTACTATAAAGTTATAACCTTCCAGCTTGCAATTTTGTGTAGGTCCAGCCCCTAGATAAGATCTTCAAGCCTGTAAAGTGTTATAGAGCACTTATGTAATCACAAGCAACTCTAAGAGAGACTTCTACCAAAATAAAACTATTGTTTACGCGGAATATAAACAACAGAGTTAAAGAATTACTAAAAACAACAATCCTCTATGGATCTTTTCTATTGATAATGAAAGTGTTTTTCTGATTGATACATTCATCTCTCACCATCGGTTTCTTAAATACACATGAAACCCTAACTACTTGTTTCCTTAGGACTCGCTAAAAGCTAAAGTGATAAGTGTTATCACTTCCCAGGATATCTCATGCATATCCCTATAACTAACTAACTCTAACTGAAACCCGGAGTAGTAAGCATAATACTACTAGGACTAATATTGTACTACCAGCAGGAATAACATTTGTTCTGCCAGCACTAACTATAACATTATCCTTACCAGTAGGAACTACATACCTACCAGCAGGAATAACTTTACTCTACCAGTAGGAACTACATACCTACTAGTAGTAACTATCTATTACAAACTTCCTAACAATCCTCCCCTAAACTTGAATTTGACACAGTTAACTTCAAGTTTCTAGATAGATCTTCAGTCTTTAAAGTTTTGATGATTGAAACAACAACAAAAACAGCAGCAACCAAATTGATTGACCTTTAAACATCTTTAACACTTCAATCTTTAAGCAGCAACCAACTTTGGACCACCTCAGCAACATCCATCAATTCAGGGTTACATACGATTCTCATCACATCCCATGGTGTGTTAACTCCGGGGAGAGGTGAATCATAGAAAGTAAATGGATTTGATGAAGCCTTTACCAAGTAGCCATTAACTCTTGGGCTAGCCAATCTATTGGGTCCTAGAAAAAGGAATGCCATGGAAGATTGGAACCATTTTCAACCACTCCAAACTTGAATCATAGTGGGTTGAGTACTATATGACTTTGGGCAAGTCATCACAGCCATAAACGGATTTGGATAGCCTTTACCACATAGCCGTTTGCTTGTGGGCTAGACAATCCTTGGGACCCAGAAAGGGTTACTCCCATGGTGGATTGCAAACCATCTCAACTTATTGGTACATGAAACATTGGTCAGTTGAGAGACCCTATGGTTTTAAGCAAACCATTACAGCTATATCAATTCATTCTGGTACAAGACCTGGGAATTGAAACCAAAACTCAATTAATTCTAGCCCGAAGGCCTGGCAATTGAGAGCCATGGTTCAATTATTTCTAGCCATAAGGCCTGGGAATTGAGACCCATAATGATGTTGCACCTTAAAAGAGAAACTTTGAAAAACAAGGTGCCATAAAACCATTTTGCACCAAAAGATTGTATCACATGAAAAACAAATTTTGAGCCAAAAAGGATTTAAGCTCAGTTGCATATCAGAACATTGTGAAACATTGTGATGCCATCCAAAAACCTCAAAAACCTCAAAAACCACCCAAAAGCACCTGCAACAATCAAAACTATACATACCAAAAGAAACAGAGTATATATAAGACAGTAACATTGTACCAGACTTATGCAGAGGGAACATAAAAAGCCAGCTGATTCTTGATGAATTGAATTAGTTGCACAACATATGTCATGGCATTCCCTATACCATCTATCTCTACTTCCAACTTATGCTTCAGCATCTTCTTCATGAGTGAAACAGAGAGAGGATATGGTGTATATGCAAACATGTATAAGATCTTGCCAGAAAATGTTTCTAGCACAGGAACACCAGAAAATGGAAATAATTTCCAACTGTGGATAACCCACTCCTGTTGATCATTCCAAACTTCAACACTTGAACTACCAGTAGTAGATTCAAACAAAACATGAAGATCTCCCCACAAAATCAATCCATTACCAGTTAGAGGGTTGACTTCATAATGCTTAACAACCATGCCATATAACTTGGACAGATCCTGTCTATCAATCAAGTGCAGAATCTCTCGAAGATGAGTAAAATATTTGGAAGTTTTATCAGTGAAGTATAAAGCATTTACATTACCCAAGCCAGTAGGAATTACTTCCCATGCATCAAATATATGCCAAAACAGAGGGTCGGTATCATCATCAGAAGCATCAGAGACATCATCAGATAGCACTTTAATGAAGGATGTATCAGGAGCATTTAAATCCACTTCAGAAGAGGGCATCTTCCTTGGTGCTAGAGACTTCCTCCTGGTGCTATATGTCTTGATATCAGCATCAAATGATTGACTTCTTGTCCTAGGTCTAGATGACCTAGAAACAGGTGTAGCAAAAGGTAGTGTAGGAGCAACCGTTGGATCAACAGATGTAGCAGGTGTAACATCAGGGTGTGATGAAGCCTTGGGTGAGTGTGGAGGAGTATCAACAAAAGGTGATTGGTGTACATTCGGTGTAACACCAGCAGATGATGGATGTGTAGCAGCAGGAACAGGAGTCTGTGGAGCTGCAGAGGATTTTGACTTCTTAGATCCAGGTTGTTCCACATCAGCACCTGGTCTTTTAAGTGACCTCCTTAGGTTCTATGCTTGCATATCAGCAGCAACATTCCTAATCTTATCAAACTCAGCTTTGAGTTGATCATCAGTGAATGTCTTCACATATTTCAAAGTCCATCTTGTGGAATAAATTGTAGAGCTCTGATTTTTAACAAAGGTTCGCATAAAGTGCTTTTGTTGTGCAAAAGTCATTGGCTTATTTATTTTATCTTGGAACCTTTGAGCAGCAAACTTTCGTCTCCTTTTAGCAATAATAGCTGCCATCCTCGCTGCAAAGTTGTCCTCATTCACATCCGGACCAAGTAGATCAGCAGTAAGTCCTTTATTGGCATGTACTTGTCCCATGATGTCTGACCAATCATCATCATTGTAATACTTGGCAGAATTGATCACATCCTCTTGCCTTTTCTTCTTCATTTCCTCTTGTTCTCTTCATAAAGTTTCCTTGCAGCCTCTGCTCCCAACCTATCCTCCTCCATCTGTCTAAATGACCTTTCTTTTATCGGAGGATCTTCCTCCACCATTGGAGATTGACCCTTGTGAGAGAGATCAGCAGAGAAATCATAAGCAGCACCAGTAGGAACATTAGTGTGAATGAAGGAACTAGGAGGAAATCCAGTCGCTTGAGTGGCATCAGCAGGAACAGAAGAAGTCTCAGCAGCAATAGCAGCTGCCTTAGCTAGCTTGATCAAAGAATCCACATCTTATTCTTCATCTTCCTCGTTGTCAGATTCACTTAAAATCACATTCCTTTCCCTGGCTTTGAGTTTTGACTCCAAAAACTTCACTCTCTTTACCAATTTCCCCATCACATCCTTAAACAATAGCTTGTGAGCTTGAAGATCAGATTCCAAACATCCAATTCTCTTCCCCTGTGCAGACACTAAAGTATACAAAGCTGTTAGAGTAAGAAGGTCCTTAGCACCTCCTGAGGTTGTACCTTCAGGTGGAGCTGCAGTGGACCTAGGGATAGGATTGGAATCATTCTCCTTTGAAGAGGACTCAACATGAGGGTCAGAAGATGGACCCTGCTGATCCATGTGAGCACTAGTAGAAGTTGGTATTGGTCGGGGTGGTATTGATCCATGATCATGAGAAGAAGTAGTGGGGTGCATAGGGTCTGTAACAGGTTCATGGGTAGTCTAAGGGTTGGTTTGTGCTGCCTCCCCTGATGTACCAGCTGCAATGGCAGCTTGTGGAGGAGGAAGCATTGCAGCCACCAATGGCATATGGTCTCCATGAAAATTCAGTCTCATATTGGCAAACATCTTGTTGGTCAGTCTAAATGCATGGTATGGTTTGGTATGCTTAGTTTCTATGTCTAGTATCATTTGTAGAAACCTGGGAAACATCAAAAATTTCTTAGAATTATTAATGTTATTTACCATCCCAGTAAAGATATAGCGAGACCAATTATACTTATTTCCCTCACACAAACAGATTAAAGCAATAGCCAAAGGTGATCCAAACTGATCCTAACTCCCTGACTTAGTACTAAGACAATGTAAGAGAGTATGGATCAGGAACCTCCA
>BQNB010004039.1:11613-110506 GCA_026074375.1 Tanacetum coccineum | reverse complement strand
GATGCGTATACATACCTCCCCACAGTAGTGTGGATCTGGAGGCTCGCTTGGGCAGATAAATCCATAAAACTTTCACTTTCTTGAGGAGCAACAGAGGGAGTAACAGACTGTTCCCGGACCAACAAACGAGAGCCTGCCGTCATAATCTGCTCCAAACCAGCAAGGGTTTTACCTTCGGTACCGGAAGCAAGAGAAGGGTGATCCGTCCTCAACCTCTTAGCAGGGAGAACATTGCTCTGCTTTGTCAGTCTTTTCTTCTTAATTTTTTTAGGTTGCTCCGTAACAACCTCCTCATCACTCTGCCTCACCATGGCCGTACCCTCACCCGGGTCCGCTGACTCCAAATAAGCATCCTCTTCAGCAACACTTTCATGCCCTCTTTCAATCGGAGCAAGGATCTTCGTGGCCGCAACAGAATCACTACCCCCAGCTGCAGGAATCACCAGGGGCATGAAACAATGTCGTATACTCTCTAGCAATGTCACCTGATCATCTCCCTTCTGAACTTCAAACTGCCCGAACCTTCCAGAGAGTTCACATCTTGATAAAATCCAACAAGCCCATATCTGCAAAATAAACATCAAGTAATCAGGCTTTATAACATAAAAGTACCACTACTAAAAGGAAATAACACCCACCCGTTCCGTCAGGACGCTCAAAAGCCGGATAAGAGTTATCGTCAAAAGGATAGTACGGGCTCAAACCCACAAGGCATAAGAAGCACTCAAGATACCGGAGAAAAGGAGCCTTATGGCTTTCAAGAAGTTTAACGGTTTGCTCTTGACGAGCAGTAAGATGGGGAGTCGGGTCCTTTTCTAGGACACCTCCCGTATATAAAGGGACGAAAATGGGAAATACGCAAGAGTCAACCCAGAAAAAGTGGGTCCCGACTGGGTAAAATTTTTTATGGAATCCGGGGGTTTTGGAAAACAAGACGGAGCAGAAGTAGAATGTTTAGCAAAAGAAAATAACCCGTCACTAAACGTACGGGTGTAGAAAGCACGGAAAACGGTTACTAAGGGGGAAAGGTCGAGTACACGCGTCAGAACTTCAAAATGAGACACCCGGGCCACGCCAAAAGGCGATAATTGATAAATATGCACACGGAAATATTTGAGGACGGCCATAAAAAACTTTGTAAACGGGATCCTATAACCACAAACGTCAAAAATCCTAGTATATACGCCTACTTTAACGGCTGGGAACTGGGCAATAGTTTTATCACGCCCCGGAGCAGTGAGATGAACCTCAGCTAGAATATAAAAACTTTCGCAAAAGCTATCTACCATCTCTTGGGTCATAATAGACAATTAGCAAAAAATGTAAGCCATTTTGGAGTTCGATTAAGAAATGCAAAACCTGAGATTTTGAAAACCTAAAAAGGAAGATAACGATGTGCAGATACGTATGCTAAAGATGAAAAAGCTCGAAGAACATCAAAATGGTGGAAGTAAGTTATGGAAAAGGAACAGTAAAAACACAAGGGGATACTTATACCCTTGGTATATTTATACCTACCCACAGCCAGATGATGCCACGTGTAATCAACTCATATGATCAACGATTGAGTTTCGCCTAGGGAGCATTTATAAATACAGTCTTAAATAACTCACATCAGTTAAAAATTCGGTCCACGTCACCTAAACGTCACCAACTTGATGAGGAAGCTTTGCGGAGAAGACATGTGATCACGGAAAGCGGCAAACCATACTAATGAAACCGGAGTCTAGCATTGATCACCGCACGCAGGACATGGTCCGCAGGCAATATCATACTAGACTTGGGGGACTTGATGACGTATAGTAGATATACCAAGCATCCGGGCTTGGGTCACACTATCATTTGAGCTTCTGGGCCCAACATCAACAAGTAATGGACCGAGATTAAGCCCAATCTGCATTGGTTACGGCCCGAACACAGCAAAACGGACGCGGACCTAACTATAGGATACCTCCGTTCACGGAAAACACACGCGTTCGTACACACGGTTACTGCGGAACCTTGCCCGACAAGGGACCCACTCTGGCCACTAACGAAACAAACAAAATATTAGGAAACCTTAATATTTCGTTCGCCTATAAAAAGGGACCTTTTGACACAATGAACAGTACGATTTTCTCACTTTACATACACATACTTTCTCTCTCAACATGTTTACTTACTTTCACGCCGGAGTTTAACCGTGGGGTCCGTCTCCACGGTAAGATTAACGGTTTATTTGATTGTGCAGGAAATCATCACTTCTCTTGCTCTAGTACAAGCTTTGATACCCAAATCATTTGAAGGCCCGACCCAACGAAAGATTTGAACCCTGTATTAAACCCAATACCTATTTTGTACTAACAGTTTTATTTTCTACGCTACTAAAGATTAGTCAAAGTTTATGCAAATGCGTGCATAACCTGCGTTACATGTACATCCGTCGCAGCTCATTATATTAACACGTCATTTATCTATAAAAAAATTACATTATGTTATCTCATGATTCATGTTTTCTGTTTTTATAACTTTGAAATGAAAATTAAACGATAATTAATGTGTATGTTTTTCGTATCATGATCATATACCTGGAATAAATTAAATAACATGAAATGAATGGATTACCAACCGAAGAATATTGAAGCCGAAGTGATCTAGTTTACAATGCTATTACTATAAATAAATCTTTTCATTGTTGTTACTATCACAGAATCACTAACGGCCAAATGAATGTGTCTCATACTTGAAAATCATTGAATAGTAACCAAGTTTAAGATCTGTTTCAGTTTGGTACCTTAAAATTTATATCAATCACTAAAACCATCAAAGTTTCTAAACTGTTTCATTTTTATGTAATTTTCATGTTAGAGTGACCTGAACGAAACACTTTTCAAACTTGGTTATTATTTTGTGGTTATTTTCTATATTTAGTTGTGCATTAACGGGTTGTACATACAGTTAATTGGAAGTAGTTAAATTCAGAGGGTGAGTTTTTAAAATTAATGTACAACATGTTTATGCATACATAGATACTTTGAGGTATCAAATTGGAACAGTTTTGAAAGTTTGATGGTTTTAATGGTTAATATAAACTTTAAGGTATCAAATTAGAACACTAATGAAACTTGGTTACTATTTTGTGACATATTCCCAACTTAATATATTAAACTAGTTTAAAAACACTTCTTGAGTATTTCAAAAAATAATTGTTTAAACTATAGAAGATGATGACATACAATATAAGAAAACAAGTAAATTTAGAAAATGAGTATTACATTTAAATTAAAATAATATAAATGTTTTGCAATGATTAATTTAATTTAAATATACACTCATCAGAAGCACAACATTACCTCTTATATTCAATAAACTTAAGAGCATCATAATCCTTTTTTTGTCCTTTTTGTTTGGCAGTTATTTTATTTTTCGGTCTATTTTTCTGAATGTGTTAGATCTAGTTCTAATGTGTTGAGGAAATTTGTTTAATTTGTTTTCTAACATATTCAGTTTAACTATATTTACCATAGCTGTTAAGATCTCGATTGAGCTTTTAAAAATTTTCGATTTTACGATTTAGTTAATTCGTAGGATTTTAAGGGGCATAGGATCCTAAATAAGATCTCGATCTTACTCATAGGATCGTAAGATCTGGATCTGATTCGATTCTACTTCCCTTAAACTACCAACTAATAATTATAAGTTAATGAATTTTATTAAAGTAAAACAATAAAGCAACCGTGAATTTTGTAAATATTTTATAAGAGTGAAATATATAGATTCTTAGAATGAAAGATCCAACATTCTTAGTCACTGATTAGATTTCTTTACTTTTTTAAAGTATTACGCATTGCATTTTCATATTATTATATACTTTTTACAACTCTTATTTCTTCATAAATTTGTTATGCAATAAGCTTTGAATTACGATATTATAGTACAAATAATGATCTTAAACTTTAAGTACCATATTTCGATTATCGATCCGGATTTGTAAAGACAAAAAACGATTCTAGTAGGATTCGATTTTAACAAGCTTTATTTTTTACAGTTAAATAAGAGGGTGTTTGTATCTTTTCGCCTTTAAAAAGGAAAATTTTTATGTTCTTTCATTTCTTTTTTCTCTAAATAAACAAAAACACACATCACGGGATCAACACATACAACTCGTCAACGACACATTAACTTATTCATGTGCTTTTTATAACCATCACCAAGAACCACCATCACCAACACATCGACAATCCCCACGTAACACACACATTACATCTCTCTCACCATCATAGGGGATATTCTAACATCCATATGACTTCACAAACCCATCCACACACACATATGGTGATTTTATGATCCAGTGTTCATTGTGTTTATATGTGCTTGAAGATAGGATCCAGTGTTTTAATCTTTATGGGAATTTTTTAGTTTGTTTGGAAATTTGTAGATCTGATTTCTGTTGTTAAGAAAATGAAAAAAACAGTAATGCGCTTAAAGAAGATAGAGTTCAAGAGTGTTTCGTTAGGGTTTTCGATAAAATAATAATGATATAAATATATAATAGAAATAAATAAATAAATAGCTTAGAGTAAAGGGTGTAACGGCGAGAGCCCTCGCCGTGGCTGAGGTGGCAGCTCGCCGTGGCTCGCCGGGCCTCGCCGCCACACCGCCCCCTCTTCGCCGTCTCATTCGCCACAAAACGACTCAAAATGAACGTTGGAAAAAATGGGCCCCCCTCCAAAACTATCCGTTGGCAACGAATAGTTTAAAAAAAATATCTTTTTTTTATTAAAATTAATTTTTAAAATCTATATATATCCAACACTTTTATCATTTTAAACACACACAAATACATTCAATCTACAATTCTTTCTACCTACAATAAAAAAAATGTCTTGAATCTCCAAATGAAGGGTTTTCTAATCTCAACTTCTCGCAGCAAGCTCCTTGGCACTAACTAACTCGAATCCAATCGTCATCCTCGACCCGTCGAGCCATCTTACAAACTCTATCAGAAGCTCCTCCAATTCCATCCGCCAATTCCTTATGCTTCACAATTTCTTTCCAAATGTCACCCGAACAAATCTACTTTCAAACTAAACAACAAGCGTTTTCAACAAGCGCAAACTCAACGCACAATTTTATAATTTCAAACCAAAATGTCCCCGAAACACAATTCAAGGTACCACTAACCACAAACCACCTAAAAAACCCGTGAAAAGGATAAACGAATGGCAATAAAAAATCATCCATCCCGCAGTTGATTTGTCCGCGGACGACGACAACATCGTAGTAGAAGAAGATGTTGTGATGACGAACGACAGCTACCGACTCAAACTTCGTGCGTTGGACACGTTGACGAGGAGAAGTTAATTGTGCGAGGTTTGGGTCGGAGTTTCCGAGAACAATGATATCGGGTATGAACGAAACGAGAAAGAATGCTTTTTGGGGGCAAGATTCATGACGATTTCAACAAAAGTACCATGGCGTTTCTGCGTTACCAAGAATATTGATTACGGGGGAATTGGAATCGGATGATCCGATTTGTCTAAGTTCACGCTATTGACAAAGGAATAACTTTAAAAGCGCGTGAAAATGACGGAAAGGTTTGGAAGCTGCGAATGCGAATATCTGGCTCTGTAATAAGGGTGAAAAATCTTTGCTTACGATCACGGGGGAGGGGTGCTCAAAAACACCCAAATGGGGTCGCAACGGATCACTTTGACTCGGAGGATCACACAGAACTTTATTCGGTCCAGATGCTCGGCCTCGACCACCGGGTAAAAAGAGACACGCCATGAAGACAAAATCAGAAAACAACTGGGAAGCAGGGGGGTTAGTGGGTCGGTGGTTATGGAATGACGTTTTAAACGACGGAATTTACGCAGAGATCCAAGCGGTAATGCGGCTGGTCAACGAGGCAAAGAAAGTTAAAGAACAGTCGGAAAGGAGCTAAACGAGTTGAAGTTTCTCACGATTGATGCTGACTCCTTTGCCTGAACCTAAAGATGACAATTATCAAAAAACAAACAAGCACCAAATAATGGCGTAATATCAATTATTTCCGTCGTTTATTATTATTATTTTTTAGTTTCCGGATTGTTATTCTTTATTTTCGTATTGTTTTTTTATTGTAGTATTGTATTTTTATTTTCCGTATTTGTAATTTTTATTTTTTAATATAATTATATAATTTGTTTTTTCATTTCATTTTTTTCCAACCAAACACGCGATAGTTTTCACAAATTCCAATTCCGTCGGATTCCAATTCATTAACATTCCAATTCCTTAACATTTCAATTCCTCAAACACATTCCAATTCCTCAAACACATTCCAATTCCATCAAAAACTTTATGCGAACCAAACGGCCCCTTAGAGCTGTGATATTTTGTCATTTTACTTGATTCATCGCCTTAAAGTCTTAAACTGTAGTTATAAAAATGGGCTGAATATGATACAAGTCGACGCATGTGGGACTGAATCCGATATTTTTCGAGAAGAGTCTGGGAGTGAAATACCTACCACACCATAGGGACAAAAAATTACTAGTTAACTAAAAAAAAACATAATTCGTGAAGAAGCTAGTAAAATATAAATATATAAATTCATGTCCTAAGTTGCTTGATTGGTTGGTTAATTGAAAAACTTGAATGCACAATATTTTTCTAGCTTGTTATATGTTGTTGAAAAACTTGAGTGTTTTGTGTTTACCCATGTATGCAACCATGCATTAGTTTGATGACAATTCTATAACTATATTTATTAATACAAGAGCTTTTTCTCACCATGTAACAAAAAATGAATAGCTTTTGGATGATAAAAGTAAGGGTGGCAATTACTGATCCGATACGAAACCTGATTTGAAATCGACACGAAAATTAATTGGTTCGGGTTGAGTTTAAATATATTTGGGCCGGGTTTGGGTCGACCTATCTAACCCGTTTATTAAACAGGTCAGGTTCGGGTTGAGAATAAATTAAGCGGGTCGACCCGTTAACCCGTTTAAATTTTTTTTCTTAAATTTAAAAATTATTTATATTTTATTATATAGGTTAAATAGGTTAAACAGGTCGACCCACAAACCCATTTAACGTGTTTAACTTATGTAATGTGCCAACTTGTGTATATAAAACGGGTTAAATGAGTCGACTCGAAACCCGTTTAACCTATTCAACTCGTATAACCTATTTAACCCGCCAAAGCAAGTATGTATATGAGTTAAATGGGTCAGGTTTGGGTTATGTGTAAACATGTTAGGGTTAACATAGCTAACCCGATTATTTAAATGGGTCAGGTTTGAGTTGAGGTTTTCTGGCCCGCTAACCTGTTAACCCGAACCCGCCAACCCGAACCCGAACCCGAACCCGAACCCGACCCGAATTGCCACCCCTAGATAAAAGATTGTGGGCACGTGACAGAACACACTGCTTGCATGAGAAACTACAGAATTATAGACAAATTATCGCCTATATGCGACAGTTTAACATTATCTTTGTGTGTTTTTTTTCACTTTGTTTATAGTAATCTTAGTGTATTTATATACGACATGTTTGGATTTAACTTTAGTCTGGATATGTTAAAAGGAAAATCAATATAGGATTTCATCGCTACAATATAGTGAAAGGATACTAGTTTTAGTTGACATATCTTGTAAATATTAGAATATGCTAATTCCGCTAATTGATATGCTTGATTATTCCTCTCCAATATACACGATATTTATAGATACAAATAAATAGGCTTGAGCCCAAGTCTTGATGACTAGACATCTACTACTGATTATCCAATCATCCTTTTAATCATTATCTAATCATCCAAAAATATGCTCTTGACTCTAATATAGGGCTAATTCTCCCTCTAGAGCATGCGGGAGATCTTCGGGAGTTTAGGCTGGTGCGATAATATAAATAAAGCAGTGGGTAGGCCTTAGTAAAAAATCTGTCATACTGGGTAATCTTGAAGACTTGAAGAACACGAAATTTGTCCGTTGCAACAATGTCACGAAAAAATAACTGTCGAATCTCAATGTGTTATCGTGCGTGAATGTTGAACTTGGATTTGCAGACATTTAGAAGCACTAACATTTTCTAATAGACTTACGAGTAGCTGTATTACTAGTGGTCGTACTGATGACTCACATAGCATATTTCGGATCCAGGCAGTCTCAGCAACAACATTAGCAACACATCGATATTCAGCTTCAACACTAGAACAAGACAAGGTAACCTGACTTTTCGCAGACCATGATAAAAGATTATCTCCAAGAAACACACAATACCCGGATGTGGATCGACGGGTAACAGAGCAGCCAGCCCAATCAGTATCAGTATAGCACCTAATATATAAAAAAAAAAAAAAAAAAAAAAAAAAAAAAATGAGTATAGATGATACATGAAGCTGAATACATAATCAAGAGTACCAGAACATCGCGAAGAATGCGCTTCAAAAGCATTACAAGTGCGGATCACGAGGTAATGCATATAAGACAGAACTGCTGGAAAACTAGATAAGTATGGAAAGTGCTAACTGTTATGTTTATAAAGTGCAAAAGCAAGACCTGAGATATTAGGCTATGGGTCGCTTGTCAGGGTCTACTTCCGAACCAAGCTTGGACTATGTATCAACAAGGGTCCGACACAGGTAACAATTTTGAATATGAGCTCGCTCAAGAATTTCCTCTACAAATTTTGATTGAGACAAAAATAAGCCAGATGTCGATCGCTGAGCAGAAATACCTAGAAAATAATTGAGTGAACCAAGATCCGTATAGCGACTCATGTATGGGAAACAATGATCCGCCTGTATAAAATATAAAGACGATGTTGTATGAATAATTTCCATCCACATAAAGCGCAATATAGCAATGTCAGTGCGATGAAAGAAAATAAAGAGGAGTCAGTTGTATATGCTGAAATCCGAATCGTGTTGATAATAGCAAAGCGCTACAATCCAAGCAGCGAGGTGCTTAAGCCCATACAAAGATCCCAGAGATGACATACATAATTAGGTTTGTTAGGTTAATCAATACCAGGAGGTTGATGCATATAACATTTCAAAGCGGGATAAGTGTATTGAAGAAAATATTTTTACATCAATTTGATGGAATGGGCCAGTAACGAGAAACTACAAGACTCAAAAACCAGTCTCCAAAATACGGTAGCGGTTTAACATAGACTAAAGTCTAATACAATCAATACATGCTATGACTGCGCAGTTTGTAACAAGACGAGAATCTTTAAACGGCTTATTGGAGCATCTGACATTTAAATTATGATGAAAAGCCACATGAAGAACAATTTTCGTAAGCTTTTTTTTTTTTGACGGGGTAACAAACCTAGTTACGTTAGTATTAAAGCATTATATTCATCTAACATAACTTCTTTCCAGTTAGGATCACGAAGAGCATGAAGATAAAAGCGAGGAAGGGGTGAAGTAGTGGTAACATGACATTTCATACGTTCAAGCGGTTTAAAAATGACAGCTTTAGCCCGAGTGACCATGGGATGGTAGGCATGGTTTCTGATGAATTATTTATGGGAATTGGAGTATGGCTATCTACCGTTTGGGCATGTGATTGTGTTTGGGCCGAAGTTGGGATTGGTGTTGAGCTATGAGATGGATAGGTATCGTGTTGTGGTGGGATTGGTGTTGAGTTATGAGATTGAGGGGTATCTGGTTGTGGTGGACTGGTTGGAGGGGTTGTAGGATGGGGCGTAATTGGGTTGTTTGGTTCAATTGTTATAGTTTGTATAGGTGTAACTAGAAATCATATGTGGTTTTTAGATGACGTAACATTTCCAAAGGAAAAACGTCTTCATCAAAAATGACATGTCACGAAATATTTATTTTGTGGGGGTAAGTCGAGACACCCAATAACAGATGATTCGCGGGGTAACCAAGAAAGATGCAAGTTGTGGAACGTGGTTCTAGTTTATGTGAAACATCAATGTGAGGATAGTAAAGACATCCAAAGACACGTAAATGTTTATATGTGGGGGTTTGGTTATAGAGTTTGGTGAATGGTATTTATTATTAATGGTGGTAGCAGGTAAATATTTAAAAGGTGAGTCATATTAAGAGTTCCACCCAGTATCGATGGAGGTATGTGAGCTTGAAAGAGTAATGTACGGATAAGGTTATTAATGGTGCAAAGCATACGCTCGGATTTGCCATTCTGTTGTGAAGTACGAGGGCAAGAAAACCGAAATTGTATGCCATTTTGGCGAAAAAGGTCTGGAATCGGGTGTGGGGTATGTATATTCAAGCCATGGTCACACTGCAAAAGCCTTGATGTCGACATTATATTTGTTTATTGACATAAGCTACGAAAAACAAACTTAATTATCTAAAAACAATCAAATTTTTTGTACAAGGGTAGACCCAAATAAAGTGCTGAAAAAAAATGATCAAGAAGTTAGCATACTATTAATTCATTTTCATCAGAATTGGTGATGTCCATTACCATGTGAATGATTTCTAACACAGAATTAACGGAAGGACTCGGATTTATAAAAACGTGTCATGAATGTCATTAGGTAAACATGCTAAGCTTAGTTTTATAATTCCGAGTTTCCGTTATTCTGTGTTTGAAATCATTCAATTGGGTATATGGACTTCACAATTATGAGTGAAAATGGAATTTAAGATTATGCTATATTCTTTAGTTCATTTTTCGCAACTCTTATTTGGGTCTACCCTTGTACAAAAAATTTTGATTTGTTTGATAATTATTGTTGTTTTTCAGTTGCTTATGTCAATAAACAATTTAATGTCGGACATCAAGGCTTTGCAGTGTGGACCTTGGCGTGTGAAACTATGACAACACCCGTTTCATGTCTTTTTTCGCCAGAATGGATTCAATTTTCGGTTTTCTTGCCCTCGTACTTCACAACAGAATGGCAAATCCGAACGTATGCTTTGCACCATTAATAACATTATTCGGACATTACTTTTTCAAGCTCACATACCTCCCATGCTTACTGGGTGGTTGCTCTTAATTTTGGATGTTTCACCTTTTAAACTGTATATTACCTTCTACCACCCATTAAAATAATGGAAATACAATTCACCAAACTCACATAACAAACTCCAAATATAAACTTTTACGTATCTTTGGAGTTGTCTTTGTATCCTTACGTTGATGTTTCACATAAAACTAGAAACCACGTTCCACACCATTGCATCTTTCTTGGTTACCCCGACAATCAGAGAGGTTTATTGGTATTGTCTCGACTCTAGGCTCCAATTAAATTATTATTTTCTGACATGTGCGGTTTGATTGAAGACGTTTTTCGTTTGGAAAGCTTACGTCTTTAATAACCAACATATGATTTCCTTTTACCACCTATACAACTTATAACAATTGAACCAAACAACACAATTTCTCCCCAATCCTACAACCCCTAAATCCAGTACAACACAACCAGATACACATCAATCTAATAAATCAACTAACATCACCTCCACTCCGTTACCTATCCATCTCATAGCTCGAACACCAATCCCAACTTGGGCAATACATCAATAAATGCCCAAACGGTAGATAGCCATACTCCAATTCATTAAATAATCATCAGAAACCCATGCTACCATCATGGTCACTCGGGATAAAGCTTGTATTTTTTAAACGCTTGACAGTTATGTAATGTCTTGTTCCACTACTTAAACCCTTCCTGCTTTTTTATTCTTGCTCTTCGTGTGATATATACTGGAAAGAGGTTATGTTAGATGTATAATAATGCCTTTATTACTATAGGAACGTGAGGTTTATGTTCCCGTCAGCTAACGTTCATTGTGGTTCGTTCTATGGGCTTTTCAACATAAATTTAATGCAGATGGCTCTTTACAGCTGGTTATAAAGGCTAGTATTGTTGAAAACGGACGGAAGCTAGTCGAATAGCAGGGTATTGATTGTGATGAGACATTTAGTCTAGTGGTTAAACCGGCTACCATTGGTACTGTTTTGAGTCTTGTAGTTTCTCGTTACTGGCCCATTCATCAACTTGATGTAAAAATGATTTTCTTCATAGTCACTTATCTGAGATTGTTTATATGCATCAACCTCCTGGGTTTGTTGATCCTAACTTTCATATTATGGTTAGTATTGCACGTGATCTTTGTATGGGCTTAAGCATAGCCTCGAGTGCTTGGTCTTAGACGATTTGCTTGTTATGATACACGAATGTCGGTTTTCTGATTAGTACAAAATGACTCCTCTTTATTTTGTTCTTTTACAAGAGGATATGACATTGCTTATTTGCTGCTTTATGTGGATGATATTATTCTTACAACATCGTCTTTAGTATTTTTACAGCGGATCATTGTTTCCCTTCACAGTGAGTTCGCTATGACGGATCTTGGTTCACTCAATTATTTTCTAGGTATTTCTGCTCAGCGATCGACATCTGGCTTATTTTTGTCTCAATCAAAATTTGTAGAGGAAATTCTTGAGCGAGCTCATATTCAAAATTGGTTACCTGGTGGACCCTTGTTTGATTCATTGTCCAAGCTTGGTTCGGATGGTGGACCATTGTAGCGACCCAAACCTTATATCGCAGTCTTGTATGGGTGATCTCTTAGTATCATTTCAATTTTAACGTAAAGTTTATCACTTATGTTGTACAGCAGGTCTGTTATATATGCAGGGGACCCCTCGTGATGCACTTTACTGCTTTGAAGCGGCATTCTTAGATTTATGTTAGTGGGGTATCTTGAATTATGTATGCAGTGCTTGTATCATTATACTACTCAGCTTAGTGCAGATTTACTGTTATCGGATTGGGTTGGTGATTCTGTTAACCGTCGATCCATACAGCGCGTTTTGTGTGTTTCTTGGAGATAAATCTTCTTATCACTGGTACTGCGACTAAGTCTGGTTACATTGTTCTTGTTCTAGTGTTGAAGCTGAATACTCGATGTGTTTTGCTTATGTTGTTGCTGCTGTCATCGCACTGGTCAGGCTTCATTTGCTATGGGTTCATACTCTTATTTACTGCTACCTTAGGTCTATGAGAATTTGTTAGTGCTTCTGGTCTATAGTTGCAAATCCAAGTTCACATTAATCGCACCGAAATAACATTGAGATCGACATTTATTTTGTTCGTGACTTTGTTGCTTCGGGACAAGTTCGTGTTTATTCATGTCTTCAAGATACAGTCTGCAGATATTTTTTTTACTAAGGGCCTACCACGGCTTTATTTTCATTGTGTTTTCCGCACCAGCATTAAACGTTTACGAAGATCTAAGATTTAACTGAGAGGGGAGTATTAGCATATATAGTAAAGCTTTTTTTCTGTTGATTAGATAATGATTTAAAGGATGATTGGTTAATCTGTTGTAGATGCTTTGTCATCAAGTCATGGGATCAGCTATTTTATTTGTATCTATACAATATCGTGTTATTGTGAGAGGGATAATCAAGCATTATCTATTAGCGGGAAATTAGCATCTTCTATAAGTCATTTAAAAGTTTTGTCAAACTAAACTAAGTATTTGTCACTATATTGTAGCGATGAAAATCCATAATATTGATTTACAAACTTTACTATATACAGATTTAAAGTTAAATCAAACATGTCGTTATAAAGACACTAAAGTACTAGCAACAAAGTGAAAAAAAACACACAAAGATAACGTATAAACTGTCGCATATAGGCGATAATTTGTCTATAATTCTGTAGTTTCTCATGCAAGCAGTGTGTTCTGTCACGTGCCCACAATCTTTTATCTAGGGGTGGCAATTCGGTCGGGTTCGGGCGGGTTTCGGGTCTCGGGTTGGCGGGTTCGGTTTAAGGGTAGCGGGCCAGGAAAACCTAAATCAACTGAAATATAAATAATAGGGTTAGCTTTGTTACACTACATAAATGTTTACACATAACCAAACTGACCATTTTAACTCATTACACTACTTGCTTTGGCGGGTTAAATGGTTATACGGTTGAATAGGTTAAACGGGTTTCGGTCGACTCATTTTAACCGTTTTATATACACAATGTGGCACAATTAATAAGTTAAACGGTGTTAAAGGGTTGTGGAGTCGACCTGGTTTAACTATTTATACACTATATATTAAATATAAAAATAATTTTTAAATTTAAGAAAAATATTTTTAACGGGTTAACGAGTCGACCAGATTAATTTTATGCTCCAACCCGACTTGACCTGTTAATAAACGGGTTAGATTGGGCGACCCAAAACCCGGCCCAATATATTTGTAAACTCAACCCGAACCAATTACAATTTTCGTTGTATGTCGATTTCAAAAATCAGGATTTCGTAATCGGATACAGTTATTGAAAACCTACTCTTTATATTAAATACATAAGTATATTTTTGTTACTGGTGAGAAAAAGCTCTTGTAATTAATTAAATATAGTTATAGTATTGTCATCAAACTTATTGCATGGTTAGCATTCAATGGGTAACACAAAAACCTCAGTTTGTTCAACAAAACATTTACAAGCTAGAAAAAATATTGTGCATTAAAGTCTTTTCATAATTTATTAAACATTCACCAATCTAGAACTTAGGGAATGAATTATTATTTTATTTATTTTATTTACTAGCTTTTTCACGAATTATGTTTGTTTTTTTGTTTAAATAGTATGTTTTGTCCCTATGTGTGGTAGGTATTTCAATTCCCGTCTCTTTCTCGAAAATTATCGGAGTTCTTCAATAAATGCGTCGATTGTATCATTTTAGCAATTTTTATAAACTTCTGGTTTAGACTTTTCAGGAGATTTTAAGTACAATGCTATATCACTTATCTCAGTCTCTATGGGCAGCTTTGCGTTCGACATACAAGTTTTTTGATGGGATTTGGAAATGTGTTTTGAGAATTGAATGTTTTGAGGAATTGAAATGTTAAGGACTATTGGATAATCGTTAAGGTCTTTGCGTATCGCAACGGAATTGGTATTTGGGAATAACTATGCGTGTTTGGTTGGAAAAAAATGAATATGACAAAAAAAATTCATATATTTATATTATAATAATATACTTTTTTAAAAATAAATAAATTCATATTAATATATTTTATAAAAAATAATATAATTTTTTTTTTTAATTAATAATAATAAATAATAAATAAATAATTTAATAACTATAATATTAAATTATATAATTAAATAAATTTTTAAATAAATAAAATAAATGTAATTTAAAAAAATAATAAAAAAAAATACAATTTTATATAAATAAATATAATATAATTTTCTTAAAAATAAATAATAATTATAATTTTTAAATAAATAAATTATAAAATTTTAAAAAATTTAATAATATATATAAATTAAAATTAATAATAACAATATAAATATAATAATAACAAATGATTAATAATAATACTTTAAATTATTATAATAATAATAATAATACTTAATAATTTATTTTGATGATAAAAAAATAATCGAATTTCATGGAATTATATACTTTCCTTCCCAACGTTTTATAATGAATGTGAATTTACAATAAAGGAATTTGAGTTAATTCATTACATTCATTCCGCCAACCAAACACACTAAGAATGTAATTCAGATTTTGAATTTAAACATTCTGCCAACCAAACACATTATGGAATTGGAATCAGATTCCAATTATTCCAATTCCATCAGAATCCTAAAGATTCCGCGAACCAAACGGAGCCTAAGAGTAAAGGGTGTAGTGAAGAGGTTTTACCTATTTCTTCTGGGTCTCATGCTGTAACCTACAGCGCAAAACTCTTTTAACAAATAACACACAAAACACCCCTTCACTCATTGATCATTTCTCTTTCCTTTTCATTTGGGCACACCCACTCAAATTTTATTTTCTTTTCCTTTTTTCACACAAATTAAAATTTCATTTCATTAAATTAAAATTACAAATACGGAAAATCAAAATTACTAATCCGAAAATTATATAACAATACGAAAATAAAAATAACAATACGAAATAAAAATAACTACGGAATTAATTGATATCTTTTTTGCCATTATTTGTGATTGTTTGTTTTTGATAATTGGTTCCTTTCTTTGGTTCACGGAAATAAGAAGTCGGCATCATTCGTGAGAAAACTGCTATCTCGTTTAGCTCCTGTTGTGACTGGTTCTTTAACTTCTCTTTGCTAGTACGCGATTTAACGGTCTTGGATCTTCATGGAGTCTATTCATCGTTTAAAACCGTTATTTCATAGGACCAGATACACTCCCGGTGCTCTCAGTTGTTTCTGTTTTTGTCTTCTTGGCGGGTCTCGTTTTTACGGTGGATCTAGGCTCCGTGATCTGGAAACGAATATTTCGTGTGATTCATCGAGTATTGAGGATAAGCTTTTGCACGCGTCACATTTTGGGTGATTTGTTTTTGTCAGAACAACTACACAAACCGTCGTTCGTTAGCAAATTTTTTTTGCACTTTTCAAGCTGAATATTCGGCCAACCTTCGCAGCTTCCAAAATCACCGTCATTTTCACCGCTTTTGTAAGAGTTATTCCTTTGTAATAGCGTGGAAACTTTTAACAATCGGGGGGCATCCGATTCATTTCCCGTTATCATATTCTTGGTACGAGAAACGTCATTGGTACTTTTGTTGAAATCGTCTGAATTGCCCCAACAAGCATTATTCGTTTTCACAGCGCACATTACCGATATCTTTGTTATACAGGAAAACTCGACCCAAACCATCGACAATATACTTCTCCTAGGTCCGTGTCCAACGCACGGAAGTTTGAGTCAGAGCTGTTGTCGTCATCACAACATCTTCTTCGTCTTTGATGTTGTCGTCGTCTGCGCGATCAACATAAAGCTGCTGGGATGGATGATTTTTTTGCATTCGTTTTCCTTTTCGACGGGTTTCTTTTGGTGGTCTGGTTGGTGGTTGTGGACTGTGAATTGTGTTTAGGGGACATTTTGGGTTTGGAAATTTTGAATTGTGTGTTCGAGTTGCGCTTGTTGAAACGTTGTTGTTGTTGAAAGTAGATTTGTCTGTGGGTGCCATTTGGGTGGAAAGTATGTGAAGGATATGGAATTGGCCGGCGTCGGGACATTCGGGAGGAGAATCCGATAGAGTTTTGTGAAGTTGCTGTCGACGGGTTAGAGGTGTGATTGATTAGAGTTAGTTGTGCAAAGGAGCTGCGAGTAGTTGAGATTAGAAAATCGCTCATTTGGGGGGATTCGAGACATTTTTTTTATTCATAGTAGAAAGAATTGTTAGATTGAATGTTTTGTGTGTGTTTAAAATGATAAAAGTGTTGGATATATATAGATTTTAAAAAATTAATATAAAAAAATATTTTTTTTTTAAAACAATACAGATGCCAACGGATTGTTTGGGGGGGCCCATTTTTTGTCCAAAGTTCATTTTGTGTCGTTTGTGGCGTAGGAGAGGCGAAAGAGGGGGGGGTGTTGGCGGCGAATTAGTCGAGGCCCGGCAGAGGCCGGAGGCAAGCTACGGCGAGCTTCACCTCAGCCGACGAGGGATTAGCTCTCGCCGTTACACCCTTTACTTAAGCTATTTATTTATTTATTTATATTATTATTTATTATCTTTTTTATTTTATCGAAGCACTAACGAAACACTCTTGAACTATCTTCTTAAGCGCATTACTGTTTTTTTCATTTTTCTTAACAAACAGAAATAGATTACAAATTTCCAAACAAACTAATAAAATTCATTAAGATTAAACACTAGATCCTATCTTCAAGCATATAACACAATGACAACGATTATAAATCACCATATGTGTTGTGGTGGATGGGTTTGTTGAGTTACTTTGCGATACGTCTAGAATTTTCCTTTCGATGGATGAGAGAGATGTCAGTGTGTGTGTTTGGTGGGGGATTGTCGATGTGTTGGTGATGGTGGTGCTTAGGTGGATGGTTATATACAAAATGAAGTAAGTTAATGTGTCGTTGACGAGTTGTATGTGCTGATTCCGTGTTGTGTGTTTTTGTTTATTTAAGAATAAGAAATGGTAATGGGGAAACTTTACTAAGGAAAAAAGAAAAGTATAAAGACATATAAAATATTCCTTTTTAAAGGCGGGAAAGATTACAAACACCTCTAATTTAATGTTAAATATCAAAGCTGTTAAAATCGAGATCCTACTATGAATCGTTTTTGTCTTTATAAATCGGATCGATATCGAAATATGGTACTTAAAGTTTAATAGTCTTATTTGTCTGGTAATTCGTATTCAAAGCTTATTGCATAACAAATTTATGAAGAAATTACTGGTTGTAACAAAAAGCTATTATCTATTTGATAAATCGACAATGCGTAATAATTTAAAAAGTATAGGGAAAATAATTAAAACACTGGATCCTATCTTCAAGCACATATAAACACAATGAACACTGGATCATAAAATCACCATATGTGTGTGTGGATGGGTTTGTGAAGTCATATGGATGTTAGAATATCCCCTATGATGGTGAGAGAGATGTAATGTGTGTGTTACGTGGGGATTGTCGATGTGTTGGTGATGGTGGTTCTTGGTGATGGTTATAAAAAGCACATGAATAAGTTAATGTGTCGTTGACGAGTTGTATGTGTTGATCCCGTGATGTGTGTTTTTGTTTATTTAGAGAAAAAAGAAATGAAAGAACATAAAAATTTTCCTTTTTAAAGGCGAAAAGATACAAACACCCTCTTATTTAACTGTAAATATCAAAGCTGTTAAAATCGAGATCCTACTATGAATCGTTTTTGTCTTTACAAATCGGATCGATATCGAAATATGGTACTTAAAGTTTAATAGTCTTATTTGTCTGGTAATTCGTATTCAAAGCTTATTGCATAACAAATTTATGAAGAAATAAGAGTTGTAAAAAGTATATAATAATATGAAAATGCAATGCGTAATACTTTAAAAAAGTAAAGAAATCTAATCAGTGACTAAGAATGTTGGATCTTTCATTCTAAGAATCTATATATTTCACTCTTATAAAATATTTACAAAATTCACGGTTGCTTTATTGTTTTACTTTAATAAAATTCATTAACTTATAATTATTAGTTGGTAGTTTAAGGGAAGTAGAATCGAATCAGATCCAGATCTTACGATCCTATGAGTAAGATCGAGATCTTATTTAGGATCCTATGCCCCTTAAAATCCTACGAATTAACTAAATCATAAAATCGAAATTTTTTAAAAGCTCAATCGAGATCTTAACAGCTATGGTAAATATAGTCAAACTCAACATGTTAGAAAACAAATTAAACAAATTTTCTCAACACATTAGAACTAGATCTAACACATTCAGAAAAATAGACCGAAAATAAAATAACTGCCAAACAAAAAGGACAAAAAAAGGATTATGATGCTCTTAAGTTTATTGAACATGAGAGATAATGTTGTGCTTCTGGTGAGTGTATATTTAAATTAAATTAATCATTGCAAAACATTTATATTATTTTAATTTAAATGTAAATCTGTTTTTTGAATGTAATACTCATTTTCTAAATTTACTTGTTTTCTTATATTGTATGTCATCATCTTTTATAGTTTAAACAATTATTTTTTGAAATACTCAAGAAGTGTTTTTAAACTAGTTTAATATATTAAGTAGGGAATATGTCACAGAATAGTAACCAAGTTTCATTACTGTTTTAATTTGATACCTCAAAGTTTATATTAACCATTAAACCCATCAAACTTTTAAAACTGTTCCAATTTGATACCTCAAAGTATCTACGTATGCATAAACATGTTGTACATTAATTTTAAACACTCACCCCCTGAATTTAACTACTTCCAACTAACTGTATGTACAACCCGTTAATGCACAACTAAATATAGAAAATAACCACAAAATAATAACCAAGTTTGAGAAGTGTTTCGTTCAGGTCACTCTAACATGAAAATTACATAAAAATGGAACAGTTTAGAAACTTTAATGGTTTTAGTGATTGATATAAAGTTTAAGGTACCAAATTGAAACAGATCTCAAACTTTGTTACTATTTAATGATTTTCTATTAAGTATGAGACACCGGAGTCTAGCATTGATCACCGCACGCAGGACATGGTTCGCAGGCAATATCATACTAGACTGAGGGGACTTGATGACGTATAGTAGATATACCAAGCATCCGGGCTTGGGTCACACTATCATTTGGGCTTCTGGGCCCAACATCAACAAGTGATGGATCGAGACTAAGCCCAATCTGCATTGGTTACGGCCCGGACACATCAAAACGGACGCGGACCTAACTATAGGATACCTCCGTCCACGGAAAACACACGCGTCCGTACACACGGTTACTGCGGAACCTTGCCCGACAAGGGACCCACTCTGGCCACTAACGAAACAAACAAAATATTAGGAAACCTTAATATTTCGTTCGCCTATAAAAAGAGACATTTTGACACAATGAACAGTACGATTTTTTCACTCTACATACACATACATTCTCTCTTTACATGTTTACTTACTTTCACGCCGGAGTTTAACCGTGGGGTCCGTCCCCACGATAAGACTAACGGTTTATTTGATTGTGCAGGAAATCATCACTTCTCTTGCTTTAGTACAAGCTTTGATACCCAAATCATTTGAAGGCCCGACCCAACGAAAGATTTGAGCCCTGTATTAAACCCAATATCTATTTTGTACTAACAGTTTTATTTTCTACGCTACTAAAGATTAGTCAAAGTTTATGCAAATGCGTGCATAACCTGCGTTACATGTACATCCGTCGCAGCTCATTATATTAACACGTCATTTATCTATAAAAAAATTACATTATGTTATCTCATGATTCATGTTTTCTGTTTTTATAACTTTGAAATGAAAATTAAACGATAATTAATGTGTGTGTTTTTCGTATCATGATCATATCTCGAGTTTTTTTGCTCTTAACCGTGCCCTCCTTCTCAAATGGGTTTGGCGTTTTGTATCCCAAGATGGCTCGTTATGGTATAAAGTCATTCGTGCGCTTTATGGTTCTTCGGTGGAAACTCACTCGACTAGTCTATCCTCTAACTGGTGTTCAATAATGAGGGAAGTCAATAAGTTAAAAGGGAAAGGTTTTGATTTCTGGTCGCATTGTAAAAAACGCATTGGTAATGGTGATGATTCGAGATTCTGGTTCGATTGTTGGATCGGAGACGTTCCTCTTCGTGTCAAATTTCCTCGCTTGTTCGCATTGGACCTGAACAAAGAAGCCTCGGTGGCTGTTAAGCTTAGTGCTCCGATAGATATTTCGTTCCGTAGAAATGCTCGGGGTGGTATCGAAGAACATCTGTTGGCTGATTTGACTTCTTTGATGGATTCGGTGACTTTATCGAATTCAGGTGATCGATGGGTTTGTGATTTGGTTAGCGATGGTAACTTCCGGGTTAAGGAGATTCGTAACTACATTGATGATCTTTTCCTTCCGCATCAAGCTGCCCAGACTAGATGGATCAAATACATCCCTATTAAGGTTAACATCTTCGCTTGGCGAGCTCGGCAAGATTGTTTACCGACTCGAGTTAATCTGATTCGCAGAGGCATCACTATTGAGTCGTCTCTTTGTCCGGTTTGTTCAGTCTGCGAGGAAGATGTTTGCCACATCTTCTTCCGTTGTGATTTGGCTCAGCTTGTTCTTCGTCGCATATGCAGATGGTGGGGCTTAGATCCTCATGACTGGTCATCGTTCCAAGAGTGGCAGTCTTGGATTCTTTCGATTCAGTTCTCCTCTAAGGTCAAAGCTATGTTGGAGGGAGTGTTCTTCGTATCTTGGTGGTTTATCTGGAACTTTAGGAATCGGATCATTTTTGAAGAATCTCCTCCAAGACGTTCGGAAATTTTTGATGCTATAGTTTTTTGTGCTTTCAATTGGTGTAAAAGTCGTTGTCATACGACGTTTTCTTGGGACGATTGGTTAAAAAATCCCCAATTTATTTCCTTGTAATTGTTTTCTAGCTCCTTGCTAGTTTAATAAATTTTTGCCGTTCAAAAAAAAAAAAAACCTCTTTTCCATGACAATATCAGGTTATTATTTAAAGGTCATTAAAAAGAATGCAAACCTGCAACAAGCATGCATATAGAAGCGCGAGATATGTTGCATCGGTTGGCTACCAGAGATGTCGTTATATTGGACAACATAGTACACAGAGATGTCGAGTCTCCCTTGTAATAGTTGAGGCATGAAGAATTAGTGCAGCTTGACTTCAGATCAGATGCGACCACATTAAGGAAGGTTTCATTCAGTTATAATAATCATCAGACACTTCCAGTCAATCTTGTAGTTCCATCGGTTGGTGCTCTGCCAATCCAACCCAGCATTCGGCTAACTATCTGCCGCTTTAACCACACATGTCTGGACGAAGCTAAAAGTTAGCCAATGTGTTAATGCTGCAAAGTGGCCATGTCTTCTGCCGCTGTTTCCTGGATTCATTCCAGACGTGAGTTTCAATATATTAGAACACTATCCCATGATGGTCTGCTAAAATTTTGGTTTATGTTGATCTAAAGATATGCCAATTTTGGTTTGCTGTTCTTTGGTCTGCTCAGAGAGAGGCTATCAAGAAATCCAGCTACCTCCTCTTGTTGTTATATCATCTTCCTACCCGAGGAACCACATGTTAATGCATGATATATCAATGTAAATGATAATGAATCCAGAAACAATTCCATATGCACACCACATAAAACGAAAGAACCCAAGGGGTAACATAAAAGGTAAAAATGCTTGTGATTCACCCTGCATTATCTTATAATTTAGCTAATTTTTTGTGCCTGTAAGTCCAAAGGTGCTGCGGTTAATCTATTGTTTATGGATCATTTTGGTTACTATGTTCCTGAATTTAATGCAGGTGGTTTCGTATCACTTCCAGTGATAGATCCGATATCCACTTCAAAGGAACATATACTTCTTAGCATGGACATTTTCCACTGAATCTGATCTCTGTGAGACAAAAGTTCTGACATGAATGCTTATGATAATTAACTAGACCAAGACACCTATCATAATCCTTATCTAAAGAGATTCAAGAACGGAGGCTCCTTAGACGTTGAAATAGGTGCGTGATGGTATGCCAAAAAGAACATTCTAGTGCATAATGCATGCCCACAAAACCTCATTTAAGGTCGCAGGTGCGGCATTGATATTTTATGAGCATTAAGAGTCCTAACTTTTGTTTAAGTGGGAGAAAAGTCACTCAAGTTAGCAAAAGGAGTAAGCAGGATATGAACTGATTATTAAACCTTATAAGCAAGTTCTTGCATCATGTTTTGAAAGTGGTTTTTCTGATTACTAAATTATCAGTTTCTAGTATTTGGAAATGGTTAACCTGGTTCTGATTGGGGTAAAATTATTAATTTAAATGAAGGTTCAACAAAAAGTGAATGGGATTCTTTGATTATTTACGAGTCATTTTACATGTAAATTCTCAACGAATTGAGTTTTCCAAAAACTTAAAGAGTTGATCGTTTGGATATCAGAAGCACATCAAATACACAACGCCAAAAAGCCCCTATATAGCCAAATAATCAGAAGCAGAACATATTTATCCAAACTAAAAGTTCACTATTACTGATGTATATGTGCATTGCAAGCTCAATAAAAATTGCCCCTGTAACTGCAGTTTCATCCTGAGAGCATTGCCACCTGTCATAGGAGTCAGATATTCAAAAATTTCAAAGACATTACTGAAGATTTTTTGGTCGGGAAAGATTCTTGGTCTAATCGTGGAATGAAGTTACAGTATAAAGGTAAACTACCCGTATAAATGAAGTATTCACTCAAACTGAGTATTGATGCTATATATGTTTGCATTACTGTAGATGCGACTTTCTGTCAGTCTAGTGGCTTTGGATATATGTCTTGTGTCATATGCTGTGTTTTAGCACTGAGCAGTAAGCAACAAGTAGATGTAAAATAGGAGATAGTTCATTTGCTTATATTTGAAGGATTTTAAGTTAGAGTTGACTGTCTAAAGATCGCTCTAGTTTTATCCCAATGAAGCTCCCGATATTGTAAATGTCTAAATGGATGAGGTTTTTCTTGTTCAGCGAGCCTTCGACTTACATATATACGGCCTACCGGTGTATCCTCGTGACTGTTTCCAAGCATATGTCGCGTTTCATGCGTAAAACTGTTTCTATGATTGAGTGTATGTCTGATACACTTGATTTTTAACTGTTATGCAATAGGTGTTTATTTGTCTCGTATAAGGATAAATTAGGCTAAGCGTAGGTTGCATTATGTGCGTAAACATGTTGGCATGCTTTGTTATATGTGCAATGCACTTGATATTGAACTGTGATGCTGTAAGTGTTTAGTTGTCGTGTGTAAGGATGAAATAGGCTAAGCACGGGTTATTTTATTTGTGTAAATGTGTTTGTATGCTTGGTTTATGTGTGATGCACTTAAATCTGAACTGAGTTTCAATAGGTGTTGTGTGTGTTTAGTTGGATGAAATCAAATAAGCATAGTTTTTCTTATGTGAGTAAATGTGTTTGTATGCTCAGTTATATGTATGATGCATTGTAATTTGAATTGGGATGTAGTAGATATTCAATAATTACGTGTAAGGATGAAGTAGGATAAGCGTAGGTTGTTTTATGTGCATAAATGTGTTTGTATTCTTGGTTGTATGTGTGATGGACTGAAATTTGAACTGAGATGCATTATGTGTTCATTTGTCGCGTGTAAGGATGAAATTGGCTAATTGTAGGTTGTTTTATGTGTGTAAATGTGTTTATTTGGTTGGTTGTATGTGTGATGCACTAAAATTTGAAATGAGATGCATTATGTGTTTTGTTTTCACGTATACTGATGGATTAGGCTAAACATATGTTGCATTATGCACATAAATATGTTTGTTTGCTTAGTTGTATGTACGATGCACTTAAATTTGAATTGTGATGCAGTATGTGTTCAGATGGCGCATATATTAGGCTAAACATGGGTTGCTTCATGTGTGAAATATGAACGGTGATATATTAGCTGTTTTGATGTCGCTTATAATGATGCATTAAGCTTAGCATTGGTTCTATTATGTGCGTAAATGTGTTTGTGCTTGGTTTTTTGTGTGCACTTGAATTAAAACTGAGATGTAATGGGTGATTGTTTGATTGGTTACTTGATATTTATTGTGGCATATTTTTAATGAGGCATATGGAAACTTAAGTAGGTTATGGTATTTTTTTGAAGAGGTGAAGAACGAAGGCTTAGGTTAAAAAGGACAAATCAAGCTGATGCGCGTTAAGTATTTAGTGAATATCATACTTATCAACTTCAATCAGAAAAAGGAAAAAATGTTGAAAGAAGAAGATGCATACGTGAAGCTGCAACTAAAGAATTCTAAACTCCCAACTGATGATAAATACCAAATGAATGATTGTTTTTGCAAAATATTACTGAATACTTCTCAAAGGTCACTGAATGATGCTTGTGGATGCTTAACAACTTTAGTTTATATTCTTTTCGATGTTTGAATGAAACTTATAATTGTAATACTTTTGATTAACTACTTAGTACTTGACTTCTTAAATATTTTTAATATGAGAACGTTTTGAATGATAACTATTGAATTAAAGTATTGACAGTATGATGTATTTAATGTTTAAACTATGATGCACTGGAACAGAACATTGTGATGCACTAACATATTACAGTGATACAATAATATTATAACTATGATGCACTAGATATAAACACAAAACATTGTGATGCATCACATGCAAACACAATCATGTACTTAAAATGGCACTGCGTTACACTAAAATATAACAGTGATGTACTAACATTATAACTATGACACGGTGGATATAAACACAAAATAACAATGTGATGCACTATGATGCATTTGAAATAACATTGTGATACATTTACACTTGAAACAAATTTGAAATGTAATGCACTAAGGTAAAAATGAACAATTACAAAGATGCACTAGGTATAAAACTATAATGCACTAAGGAAAATGGACAAAAAAAACTTGTGCACACTAAGTTAAAAAAATGAACAATTACAAAGATGCACTAAAAAATGAACAACAAAGATACTGTATGATATTTCATAACACTAAGATAATGTTGAATTTATGTTCAGTAATGCTATACAACTTACAAGTGAATCAACGTTTTGTAAGAAATACTATAAATATATTGCATCAGAATGTTATATACTGCATCACAATGTATAAATATATTGCATCACAATATATAAATCTACTATGTCAAAATGTTAATAACAGTATCACAGTGTAAAAATCTACTGCATCACAATATATAAATCTACTGCATCATAATGTTATTTTACTGCATCATGATGCACTAAATCGTAAGACCATGATGCAGTAACTATGATGCATTAAATCTGAAAATAAAAGAATCTGTAGATAAAAAGTATGATGTACTACAAAAACCAACCTGCAAAAACATATATAAAAAATATAATGTACTACATAAAAATCACATATGCACCATAGAATATAACAATGATGCAGTATACAATACAAAAGCAACAGACATTACACATTTCTTTCTATTTTCAAAATCATTTCTTGGTATCGTCTACTTTATGAAAATCAATTAGAATACTTAACATGATCAGATCATCATATAAACTTCTGTGGGACACATAGTCTGAGATGTGTCTTGGTAGGATTCCATCGTTTAAGTCAGATTATGAGACATATGATTCCAAAGCTCACACCACCTGACTCATCCTTGGCCTTCAACGGGCTGAATGGCGCACGCAGGCTGCAACGCAGGAAATCATACGAGACATATCACTTTGAATTTATTCTTTATGTAGACACAAATCGACTATCGATTCAAAGTTTCCATCATCCATCACTCGCATGAGTAAAGGACTTGCCTGTAGTTTGATAGATTCCGTTAAGCGCTTCAAAATAAGATCATTTGCCTCGTAGTGCTTACAACTACATTCAACTTTCGTTGCAGATTTACAGAAATCAACCTGTAAAATATTTAAAAGAAAATTATTCAGAATGATAGTACAAAACCTACTGCATGACAGTACAAAATCTACTGCATGATAGTACAAAACCTACTGCATGACAGTACAAAACCTACTGCATTAAGCATTAAAAAACACACAGAAACTTTAGTAAAGTATATAAACAAATCAAATGAACTACTAAATAAAGTGTAATGCAATAGTAATAAAACTGTGATGCACTACTAATTTTTTTATAAAGGAAGATGGTATACTTGTTTGAGCGAAAAGTAGCATCAAAGGAGACGATATAACCAAAGTGGCATAGTCCTTAATTGCTTGTTCATCACCCAAAAAAGACCAACCAAATTATCATCATCGGCTACAATAAAAAAATGTTAAGAAACTGATACAATCCTATAAAAATTCAAACAGAACCTTAAAGTGAAAATTTATCTCTACTTTATGCTAGTTAATCATTGTGTTATCTCTACTGCCTCAAATGCTATACCTTTCATTATCTTTCTGTTACATAGGCGTATCCATTCTACTCTTACTATTGCATCATACTCTTACAACCATTGAATTATACTATTATAACTAGTCATCCATATTCAAAAAGTACACCACAAAGAAATCTGATACAAACAGTCTTATATTTCCTAGTACATCACTGTTAGTATTTTATATTCTACTGCATTACAGTATTATATTCTACTGCATTACAGTTATATTCTACTTTAATGCAGTAGAAATAACAGTAATGTAGTAGAATATAAGACTGTACATTACAATATACATTTCCAACACCTGAAAGCCTTTGTCTGAATCGCTCTTTATGGTTTAGTATAACGCTTCATACGGCCAACTATACCAGAAGCAACTTTAACTTTAGGGTAAAGACTTAACAAATACACACTCTCTAGTTTTGAGCCTTTTGTTTGAATACAATATCACCGTACATTGAGATTAACATATATTTTTTATTCAGTAATGCAGTAAGAAGTTAAATGTGATACAGTAGAATATTAACTATAATGTAGTAGAATATTTTTAATAAAACATACCCTTTTTTATATCTAAAACCAGTACATGCCAAGCATCTGCAAATCCCCAAATACTATAACAGCCATCTAACTCCATTTTATTACTTCATACGATAATAAAAACTAATTAACTTTACTTGATCAATAAGCAATCACAAACATAAATGTTATCTATACCAATGCATCACACTTTTAGCAACAAGTTCATCACAAGGTGTATAAACAACTTGTCCATCACAATACATAACTAGTGCATCACAGTACGATCCTAGCGCATTACAGTTATAAAATATCATGTAGGCATTTTATCAAACACATGGTGTGCATGTTTTATATTCACGCTTTTCATCTAGTTTTTTTTAAACACATGCTGAATGAATGTTCTAACTACACTAACAATATACAAAAACACAAATATTATAATCAACATAAAGTAAACTATCAAAAAATTTAGAAGAGCTAAAATCTTACTATCATTAATTGTGAATGAGGTACACTCATTATTCTTTGATGATTCAATATACATCTTCAAAAATGATGAAAAATTAGGGTTATGAAATCAAACAATTGAATCTAGACTGGTAATGATAATTGAAAAACTAACGACGGGCTGAGAAGGCTTCTTACAATCAACCATGGCAGTTAACAGTGGGGAAGGTGGTGGTGCGATGGAAGGGCGATGGATAATCGAGAGAGAAGTGGAGAGTCGAGAGAGACGGTGGAGATCGGGAGAGATTGGAGCAAAAAGTGAAAAAGAAATAAAAGAAAAAACTATATATAACCCTAGTGTAAATTGACTAGTATACCCCTACTTGTTTAAAAAAGGAGGGGGTGGGAAGGGGGACACATGGCAGCCTATGGTGTTATCTTACTCTTTTTATTATAACATTTTTTTATTTTACCCCAACTATATATATATATATATATATATATATATATATACACGCATGCACCACATATATAGCTCATCCTAAAGTACATGCAAACCACGAGATTCACCCACTACTTGTTATTCTAATAGTGACGGTTCTTACCCTATTGCTACATATTACTAGTTTAGGAAAGTTTAGTCTTCTAAAATTTGCAAACCCTAATTATGGTTTTCTTACTACTTTAAATTTTAAAAGCATGTGATTTAAGTAATAAGGAACCCGAAATCACAAGTTTAGTTTCTTTTAAGAAATTTTTTATTATGGCTCTTTTAAATAAAAAAATATTTTCCTAAAACCCTCGTTATGCATCCGCTTGTTTTTAAAACCCTAGTTTCTATATTTAGAATCAAACATTCCAAATTTAGGCAAACTTAAAAACTGCCAGTTTATGGAAACTTCTTGTTTAGTCATCAAGATTCATGATGAGTCAGTTTTAATAATTTCATCTGGCTAAGACTTATTAACATTGACTTCCCCTAGGGTTAGGTTTAACTTGGAATAGTTTTTTTTGCTTCCGAGTAATCTTATTTCTTTTATGATTCCTTATGGTAACCTAGGGTTTCCATATTTGTTTTAACGTATCTTTAGTAAAGTTTAAAATTTTCTAAAAAAATTAAAAACCCTAAATTATAAAGAAAAGACCAAGATTAACATGCAAGGAAAAATCCAAGAAACTCTAGCTCTTGTGGTTATGTCAATTAGGGTTTTCATGAATAATCTTGAGTTAGGGTTTTCCGTAATGAATCAACACCCTCAAGAATTATATGTTTTTCGACTAGGTCACTTTTAAAGAAATAAATCAAGATTATAATGAAAACCCCTAAATTGCTAGAAGTACTAGAACCCTAAAAACCCTAACATGCAAGAATCAACTAAACCACATGCATAACAAAATCAAGATTTTATTTTTATAGAAATATTAGCAATTACTAAGAACCCTAACTAGGTTACATATGTACAAGGTGACTCTGATACCACTGTAGGGTTCTGGTGGTCACCCGCATGGCTCATGTAAATGCACAGCTGAAAATAAACAGAGCAAGCAATGGAGAACAAAACCTTAATAGTCAGATCTTCCTATACAACAATACAACCTAGCTAACATGTATAAAGGGTCTTTAGAACACTAACTTGCAAGTCTTGTTATGCGTAAGCTCCTTTAAACTTCTTAAATGCATGGAACGCCTTCTTCTAGATCTTGATGCTTCACTTGAACTTCTAGGGTTTCGGGAATTATTACCACTTCTGGTCTGCGTCAGGTATCCATCGGTACTGCAAAGGTAGGACTAGGGGTGAATCTCACACCTCAGCCCATTACATAGGCAAAAACAAACATAACAAACTTAACTACTACAAAAGAAGATACTACTATAACTAGATTACAATTGACTAAAAAAACATTAAAAATAATATATTTCTTCTTCTAACCACGGACCGTGATATCTAAATCATCACATAGCCTGAAGGTGATCAGACATATCATGACTTTCATATAAATCATCTTCATACGGGGTCATAGTCATCATCCTGTTTTGTTTTCCTCCATTGTTTAAACAGGCTATTAGTACCACAACCTCTATCACTTCCACCTTTAAAACTCGTTAAAGCCATTAAATTTGCGGTTTCATCAAACAATACTTCCACTTCACTTCCACTATCTACATTACCTGTAGGAACATACAGGTTCCCGTCATCATCCACAAACATTAGTTTACCATCAAGAATTTGACGTTCTAGTTTATCGATCTTATCTATAATATGAGTATTACTAAAACTACCATGCGCCACATTTAAGGAACCATTCCCAGCTGACTTTGAATTCCCCTCATTCGTACCTAAGTCTGCATCATTTTCAATCGAATTAAGCGCGTAAAATGGGTTTGAGTTACTGACCTCTTGTCTAGACACTTCAACTTGCTTCTTTTTACCACTAGTGCTCAAACTATTTTTATTAGAAACAGGTTTGTAAATTTATTTAGTTGATTTAAAATTAACCTCTAGACCAACTAGAACACCTTTATTAGCTTGTCTAGGATTATTCAAGTTCTTCATCACATCCGAGACAATCTTCTTAGGACACTCATTGTGGACGTGTCTAAAAACCTTCGAACTCGAACACCTGGGAGGTTTCCACTCATACTCAACACTTACAGTGCACATATTAACACCCTCACCAACAGGGTTTGGAATAGTCACGACGATAGAATCTTTCAACTCCTCATTAGCTCGCAGATCATTCATTGCTCTAGCATAGCTTGACCTATCACATGATTGCATGTACATGTTAGATGTATAAGAGTCAAGCATCAAAGGAGTACCTAGTTTAGTAGCAATGATACTCAAACCATCCTCACTAAATGCCGTCATAGGGACACCATGGAATTTAACCCGAACCTAAACACTACCAACATCTTCTTTTTGTAAGTTCACATCTGGAATCTACTTTTTCAAAATAAATGGATTATTACGAATAAACCACGGACCATTCTCCAGCATTGCATCTAATCCATTATCAAAGCTAATCTGGAAGAAAAATAACCCGTTAGACCATATTTACTCCAAGTGTTTTTGACATAGTTAGCAACAACGGGATAAGTCACCCGTTTTCCCAAAAAGAAGCCATAAACTGTGTTAACAAACTGTTCACTAATAGCTCGAATAGACTCTAAAGGTATAGCCACATCAGCCCCGTTGCCCACCGGGGTGCAGTTAAAGTGTGGAAATTTCACTTTTCCTACTTGATTCACCAATAACTAATTTAGCATACGATGTAGACCCCGACCGAATCGGAGTAGAATTATTAGTAGTAAATGACTCATGAACAATAATCGAAACAAAACCTGTGTTTGGAGTACTATCATGAGATACATTAGTCCCAATCGAATCAGTAGAAACCACACCAACCTGCTCATTAATACCAATACTCATCAAACCCACACAGGTTTTATAGTACTAGGTGCACTCGAATCATCATGCAAATTCGTATTGGCACTAACATCGTCCAGTTTCCATCACCATCGATACCCGTCACATTATCCTGATTGGTACCACTCAAAATATTACAGCTTAATTTAACCCCACTAGCTGTATTACCAGCATTGGAACCTTCCTCCTCTTTGACACCTCTCCCTCCCGAACTCAAGAAACCACTCTTCATAATACCTACACGCGTATCGAAACCCACGGTTATAGAAAATAGCCAGTTCCCACCCGCACATTGGTACACCCACCACAACCAGCATCCCAAACAGATCGAGTCAGGGTTGTGATACCCTAAACTCGACACAATCAGAACCTAAACCACAAGAAACCCTAAAACGATTAGATTATAAACAAAACCCTAACGAACTAGGGTTCGTTTTGAATCAGACATGGATCCAGCAACCAACGATAATGATCAGCAAACAATCGTTTATAGGACAAATATATACACATGTCACGCGACTCTTCAACGATACTAAACAAAACTATTTATAAAAACTTGAAACCCTAAAATCAAATAACTAATCCTAAATAACGATCACTGGAAGAGACGAACACAATAGTTGTATTAGAATCAGCAGTTGATTTAGGACGTAGAGAGCTGTGATCGATTAATAATGATGTTGTGAGATCGTGAAGCAGTCGCCAAACGGGAGAGAGAGAGAGATACGTCTTTTGTTTATAAAAATAAAAATAAAAAACTTATTCAAGAAAATAGATAAGACTCCCGTCCATATCTTAGTGAACTCGTGATTCATATTGCTTTGGCCAAATGACATATAAGTGTACAATTGATATGTGACGTTAATTATTTCATTGAGAAAGAAAATACAACACAACACACACATCACTAGATCGGATCGAACATTGGTCCAACACAACATCAATAATTTTTTTTGAACGGCTGGTTTTATTAAGAACTAGCAAAAGCTAGGAAAAGGATTACATAGAATTAATAGTAGCTACGGGGTTTTTCAACCAACATATCCAACTAAAATTACAATTAGGATTTCTAGATGAAAACCACAAAAAAGATTAAGAAACGATAGAATCCCAAATCGTCGCCTTCCTAGGGGGGAACTAGAGAAAATCAAGAGGTTACGGAAGTTCCAAATGAACCACATAAGGGTCCCCCCACACCTTCGAGAAACAAACAAACCTTGGAAGAAACATGCACGCCGCCAAGCCAATCATACCACTCCGTGATATTACCACAAACCGGGATGTCCAACTCCCACCATTTGGCGAGAAGGGACCACAGATCTTTAGCCAAATCACAATTGAAAAATGTGTGATTAACCGTCTCTAAATCTCCAAGGCAAGAAGGACAAAGAAGCGAACTAACCTCAATACCCCTCCTATCCAAATTAACCCTAGACGGGAGCTTGTTTATCTTCAATCTCCAAAGGAAGACATTAACTTTGATGGGGAGAGATCGATTCCAATGGGTAGCTTCGTTACCTATATCCAAAGAATGCGAATCCACCAAAGAGCGAATAGAAGCAACGGTGAAACCCGCTGACCCACCCAAAGACCACTGCCAGCAGTCTCGGTGATCAGTGAGACTGATATTCCCGATAACATTTTTGAGAGCATTAAACTGACCTGATTCCTCGCCACCTCTGGGGTTGCGCCTCAAAACCAAAGCCCAATCTTGCAGACCAATGCGGCTGGCTATGGAGCACCTTTTATCAGTTTCAAGATTGTATATACGAGGGAACATCTCCTTAAGCGAATGGTTACCACACCATAAGTCGTTCCAAAAACTAGAATCAATCCCATTACCAATCTTTCGAGTACAAAAGGAAACGAGATCAAACCTTTTGCTTTGAGGCTATGGATCGAAGCATCAATAATTTCAGGCCGAATCAATATCGATCAAATAGGAGAACATACCTGCAAGAAAAATTGCCTTTATTGAAAACTAATATTTCATCATAAACATCACAAAGTCATTAATTCTTTCAAAGTAATAAAATGGGTTAATCACTTGTCGTAGCAACAGGTTCGTCAATGATTGTTTTAGAGACTTGATGCAAATAATTGTCACTAACAACATAGTAGGAGTCTTCACAGTAATTTTTACAACGTAATTCGTCACAATTATTTGTCACTACAGGAGAAAGTAGTCACTATTTTCATTTAGAGGACAAAGAAAGGCCGTCAGAATTAAACATCCGTTGTGAACATGCTGACTGTCACTATTTTGAGGATAAAATCAAAAGATAGTAGTGACCATATTTTTATTCGTCACTAAATGGTCTAATTAGTGACGAGATATACGGGACGTCAATAATTTATTGTCACTAATGAACCTTTTTCTTGTAGTATGTACAATTTTAATTTAAGAACTGAATCTTCTAGTGACACATGAAATCTATCAAAAGATAGTAGTGGTCATATTTTTATTCGTCACTAAATGGTCTAATTAGTGACAGAAGTTAACAAAAATATTGGAAGGGCCGAAACACAAAACCATATATATATAATTCTGAAAACATAAATATAAAAGAAAAACGAGAGAAATACTCTATATAACACTAACTACAACAATTCTGCTCCTTTCTAGGTATTCAAATCTAACGATGATATATTTAACTAATCTCATTATATATTTATTTGGAACAATGGAATAATGAATGTTGCACTGAAATAATCTAGGGTGATTAGAAACTCAATACTTCCATGCATCTAACAATCGGATATAAGTAGGTTTTTTTTAACGGTTTTTTTTCATACCCTATACTACCTATCTCACAATTAATATTTCACAAATGCCTCCAGCAAGGCTTGAACCTACAACCTCTAGGTTGGTGCGGAACACACATACCACTAGACCAAAAGCATTAGGTAACACACTTACATGAAAAAAAATTAGATGTGGAATTGAGTATATAAGAGTCTTATTCCTTTGAAGATGTTAAAAATTAGGGTTAGGGTGTGATAATAATCTTCGATATCTTCTCAAATCGTGTCAGTTCATTTTCCAAATAAAATATTTTGACTCCTTAATTGTCTGGGTATCACAAAATCCTTATTGGGATAATTCAAGAAGAACACTTAGTTTCTAGGAAAAAGAAAACTAAGCATAAATAAAGAGGAATTGTTATTTTCGTATGTTTTGTGAGACCAAAGTATTCTGTTAATAAACAAAAACTTTAATGACAATTACAGGCGATTAAATTCGGTAAAATCTGAACAGTCACAACCTTTCCCAACAGACATGTTGGTTGGGTTTTGGCGAAAAAATCTGGTAAGTCGTTTGATATCGATTCATAAAAATCGTTTAGGTTTTGGGGCGTGACCCCCTTGACTCCTGAATCTTTGTTATGGTCGGAAACACATTAGTTCAACGAATATGCACCCCACACTTCTCTAACTCATATTTGAGCCTAATATGAAATCTCATTTATCTCTAATAAATCGCAATTATATAAAATAATTGATCACACTAAAATTATCAACATTAGATATATAGTTTGTACCTTTTTATTTCTTTATTGTTTATATGTTTTTAGAAGGCCTGTACTAAATATATCACAAACCACCTCTAAACAGTCCTAAACTATTCCTAAACTTTTACCTTTTTTTACACTACTAACCCTAGTGTGTATGATCTTATCGGGAGGCGAGACCCACATAGTTGATCCGTTCTTGGAGTTAACCCTAGTGTACGTGTATGATTTTATGTATCCAACAAAACTTATATAAAACAAGTCATTTCTCTTCGGTTGTTTATTGAAGTGTAAACATAATGCTGAAAGAAAATAAAGAGAAATTATTAATTATTATTACATTCACAATTAAGTGTTGGACCTATAATGTTATAAACGTAAGATAGGGTACCAAATATATAATTGTAGTTAGTTAGGCAGTTATAGGCAGTTATAGACAGTTATTTTGGCAGTTACAAATGAAAGGATACAACTGTTGGATTAAACGAACCATCACAACCTTTCATCTTGTACCTGTTCGTTTTGTATAAATAGAAGCTATGTAAACCTTATCAGATTGGACAAATCATTAATAAAACAACGTTTATTTCATTTCTGGTATTTCGTAACAGAGTTTAGATCATAGATCCTTTTGTTTGGGACCTATATTTGGCATCAGAGCAGGCTTGGTTAAAACCAAATCATCATATACCAGTTTTTTGTCCCTGTTTTTGAATCAAGAAAGCACCAGTTTGTTTTCGGCAAAAACAAAACTTTGCAAAATCAGATTGAACACACAATCAAAAAATCATATTCGTGTGTTATCAAACAAGAACCCAACATCTGTCACCAAGGGATCAATCACCTTCGTGATTAATTCAACCGGCATCAAAGGGTTTCTTTTTTTGCAAGTTCAGTTTCAAGAACAACGAACCGAAAAAAACATAACCCAGAATCAAAGGTTAGGCAGGGTTATAAACCGAGATTCAAAACAGAAAAAAACCACATTGAATCGGATAACAGAAGTCATCATCAAAGGGGCACAAATCAGAATAAAAAAGGAGCGAACACACCTGATTCTGAAGGAAATAAAGAACCGCAATGCAAACCCTAAAACATAATGTACCCAAACGCCACGCAATAGTTTGGGCCGATAAGTCAACCGTCAACGGTCAAGCATTCAACGGTCAAACTAACATAACTTAGCCATCTAATAAAGTAGCCATGTACAAGTCCAAAACACCTGCGAAATATGAACTTGTAATGAAGTTCTTACATAATATATACGATAAGATTTGTTTTGACTTGGTACCAAAAGTTTAAATAGGTAGATATATAGTTACGATCTCACGTACCGCTTTTGGCCCAAATTTACACGCAAAGGAGTCGATTCCATCTATCTTGTCACCCTCGACATCAGGAATGTCCTAAAACGGCATACATTTATATATAAGCACAATATGAATTAATGTTAGGATAAACATCGATGTGACATCGTGTTGAGTACCTTAAATATTACTAGCACTGTCGAGTGGATGCTCATAATTCCGAATACAAAAATGGCATGCTTCGAAAGTGACAGTGGGCTTCTATGCAGGCATGTCTGCAACGTTGATTTATGTTAGTTCAGCACTGTATTCGTTGATACTTGACAAAAAAAATTGAGAGATGAATCTAGATTTAACTTTTTCAAAATTTGCATAAGTAACAAACCTGAGCATGGAGATGGAACAGCATAGGAAAGAGCACTCCTTGAAATGTCCAACTGCACATCGCGACAAGTACCGGATACCTTTTCCATCGTAGTAATGGGAGCTAGAAATATGCACGACCAAAGGTGAGACAAAGGTGCTATGGAAAACTAGCTAATTGTTGTGAATTTAATCGGATAGAAATAAGAAAGACTCACGTTCACGGAATATGCTGTTCCAACGGCATACCATAAGAAGATACACAACCTTAAATGCCAAGATTCAACACTCCATCCGAGACAAAAACCCTAATTCACATTAAAACAATTTACTGTTAATTCTATCTGGCTATATTTTGTATAATAAATTTGCTGGTTTCAGTAAGTTGTTTTGAAGATAAAGTCTCTTTTTATAACTTGTCATACCAAAATTGCATACAATGAGGTGATTCGAATGCCACTCTCAACTGAAAGTTCGCCAGATGGCAGAGGCAAGTGTGGCTTATTAACCTTGTCGATATGGATATCTGAGAGCTGATTTGAGCCCGCAACATACAAATTGGCCAAACAACCACCAATGACCGCCTAAGAATTACAGGCATGTTGACTTAATCTGATATGAAGTAGAATTTATTTAACTCTTTAATATATAAAAAAAAGTTGTAATCAATATAAAAACATACCTGCAAAACTCCAAGAAAAAAAGATGGAGTAAAGTCTGTATAACTCTGGACGGCAAGCAAGGAAATCGAAATAATGGATAATATCTGCACAAGAACATATATATTTAATTTGATGTATTCATAATTACAAATACTCACACATGTTTGGAGCTTTTATCAACAAGTTTTGGCTAGTAGGACACAGTAATATTTGTTGCATGTTTTAGTATATGCTCATTTTGTTACATTACTTTATTAAGTAGTTTATCAGTAATTATTCATGTTGTAATTTCATGCTAAGTAAAGTTACGTCTCTTTAAATAAATAAGAATTGCTTTATATTTTTCGATAAATTTTGTTGTAATGAGTTGAAGATAGAAAATGTAGAGGCCATACCGTTCCTTTTAGCGTATAGGCTCTTGAATATCTGTAAATTACATCCAACTTAGCTCCAAGGGATTTGCCACTGCTTTTTGGAACAAAAGTTGGTGAATCGCGTGCTTCAGGAGAGTATTCAGAGACAACATTTACTCTTCGTTTATGTAGATTGTTGGTACTTCCATTATGGTTCATGTTGGGGACTTTGAAAACAATGAAGAGCCGCTAACAATAGAAAATGTTTTATTGAGGGTTGGTTATATTTATAAAAACTTAGCAATTACTGCTAAAAGAAAAGAAACAGTAGAAACTGCTATTAGCACCAATGTGTATAAGTAGTAGGTTTTGAAGAAGAAGGTGACGAAGGTTTTATAGCCAATTCAATCAGTATCCGGCTCATGTTTTTTATTGCCAAGACAATCTCTATTACATATTACTGTATTATTAATGTATGGTAGATGTCGAAGAAGCCGGAATCGAAGATGCTTTTTTCTTATTTATTTTATAAGTTTGAAGTCAAAGATAATCTCTATTACATATTATTATATCTAATTAACTATTAAGAAGCATGTTGAACGGGGCAATCTTTCCAACTTTAATAATCATGCATGTTCACAATGTAGACACACTATAATTGTTTTTTAAACAATTTTACACCCTCACAAAATATCTAATTACATAAGATGCGAATGAATCTTAAATCTCAGATCGTTACATAGACGGTAAAACTAACATAACAAGATACTACTATTCCTAAGCAAATAAAACATGTGACTAATCACTAAAAAACATTTGACTCAAGACCAAATATAATATAACATCTACTATGAATAGGAAGTCTTATATCAAAACTATCACAAATAGCCCACTAATGTGGAGTTAAATCTTCGCATTCATCATCATCAAATTGATTATTATCATAATTCTCCTTATAGCGCTCATATAAGGTCGACTTCCCACTTCACCTTCGCCTATATAAGAACTAGTAGTCTTAGGTAGTTTAGGAGCCATGAAACTTGTTGTTTCATTGGTATCCTCGATCAAGTCGCTGTCACTCACTACAACAGTTTTAACTTTTGGCAAAGACTTTAATTTAGATACGACATATGTCATAGCTAAAGGTGGCATGAGGCCCACTTTTTCAACTCAATTTTTGTTTTGTTAAATGTTAACCGTGGGTCCACAAGTTTAGTGACAACAAGTGTCGTCACTAATGCTTTTTCATTTATTAATTTTTTTGTTATTAAGTTTATTGAAAAGAAATTAAATATCTGTATAGGGAATTTGTTCGGTGTGTTGAAGTTGTAATCTTACCAGTAGCAGTAGCAGTCGTAGTAGTGGTAGTGGTAGAGGTGGTGGTGGTGGTGGAAGTGGTAGGTGGCGGGTGGTGGTAGTAGGTGGCGTGGTAGGTGGTGGTGGTAGGTGGCGTGGTAGGTGGCCATGGTAGGTGGCAGTGGAAGTGGCAGTGATAGTGGTAGGTGGTAGTGGTAGTGGTAGGTGGCAGTGGTAGTAGTAGTGGTAGTGGTAGTAGTGGTAGTAGCAGTTTACTTTCGTTAGAGTTTTCCTACCAAATAACTTGCAAAGTCTGCAAACCATGGTTCGTGTTGTAGGTTTATTTCCATTAGAATTTCAAGAGGAAAAGTGTCATCGATTTCATTTTCGGGATCGTCTGTTTCGTTGTTTTTTATTCGAGACAAATGATCGGCTGCAACATTTTCTACACCTTTCTCATCTTTGATTTTGATGTCAAATTCTTGTAGTAGCAATATCCAAAGTATAAGATGTGGCTTAGCATCTTGCTTTTTGAAAAGGTATTTTAGAGCATAGTGGTCTGTTTATACAATTGTTTTGGACAAAACAAGATAAGCACGGAACTTGTTGAATGCGAACACAACATCAATAAGTTCTTTTTAGTAACTGTATAGTTTTGCTCAGTTGGGTTTAAGGTTTAAGGTTTTACTTGAGAATTATATAGGGTGGAAATGCTTTCCATCACGCTGTCCTAGGACAGCGCCAACGGCATAATCACTTGCGTCACACATAAGTTAAAACGGAAGATTCCAATTTGGACTTGCAATAACGGGTGTACATGTGAGGTTTCTTTTAATAATTCAAAGGCTTTATGACATTCGTCATCAAAGTTGAATGAAGTTTCTTTTTCGAGAAGCTTTGTCAGAGGACGGGTGATGTTATGTTATTTATTATGCTTAATTATTTGTTCTTTGACATGTGATTAATAAAGTATCCTTTCGTTTATTTATTTTTGATCTTATCGTCTAATTGTTATTTTACTTGGATATTCTATATGCTTGTCGTTTGATCCTCGTATTTTGGTAGTGCCAAGGCTAGTGTAGAATCTATATTAGCTAGTGATTGGCGGAAACAGTTGAAAGGTAGTCTAATAGGTTACTCGAGATGGGACCATCATCTTGATTGTAGGGGTTGACTATATCACTGCCTACATTAGATTAGGAACTTAAAAAGCGCGGGAAATTCTTTAGTTAGCTTGCACCTAATTAGAGGGTTTAAATGTCGAGTAGTGGGATTATCGGCATTAGACAAGTCTTTAGAATAGTTGGGGGTTTAATGACTATGAACTAGATGGACGACTTCCGTGAGCAACGAGGTTGAGATCATAGGAATTATAGGTTAGGTTGTGAATACAAATCGCGCCTAATGATATTAGAACCACCATATAAAATGAGAATTAGACATTGCACTTATGATCATAATAATTGAACTTATGATTATTAGCTAAGTAAATGCGTTCATCCCTAGTAGTTGTTTACCACTATACCATTTCTCTTTAGACAAGATAGGTTCATTAAACACAATCATAAAACTCAACGCGTTCTTTACTGTTTTCTTAGGGAGATTGTCATTTCGATTAGACAACTAGAGAATACAAATCGTTCTTAGGGTCGACACCTGTACTTACCAATCATTACACTATTACACGATAGGGTACATTGCTCTTTAGTGCGTAAGAATAGTCTAGGTAGTTAGGGTTTTATAAATGTAAAACTTGATAATTAATTTAAATAAAAATATGCATTAAGTTTTTGGTGCTGCTGCAGGAGAACGGCTTTGGTAATTTTTGGTTGTTTGGTTGAATATGTGTTTGTCAAAATGTTTTATTTTATGATTGTTTGTTTGTATTATGTTTGTTTGTGTGCTTGTACGTGTTTGGTTTCTATTTTTATTTCTAAATGTTTACATGTTTGTGTGTTTTATTAAACTAAAAATTCATCCTCAGACTTGGTTATGACGTAACTTGGTAGTGCTTGTTAGACGTAAATGGGCACTAGGTCTGGGATACCAAAAATACTTGGAGTGGTTGATGGAGGTCATTCCTCGTGTTTTGTGTGAGTCTCGAGGTAAATTTGTTTTAACATAGAGATTGTCAACCATTGTGTTTTAATAATTGGTCAGGATTTATACTTAACTTGGGAATGTGTTTTTCAAAACAATTTCTTGTACTTTGAAAATACAATTTAATGTCACTCGTGTTTAGATATAGAGATTGCCGACCTTTGTGTTTTGATACGTGTGGTATTCATCTTAAGTCAAGTTTTTGCTAGCGATGCGTGATCCTCCTTTTTTGTTGCTCATTTTTATTACTGTTACACATTTAATGCACGGGTTATGATAGTGTCCAGATTGAGCAAAAGGAACAAGACAAAGAAATCTTGGTGGATTAGGCACTGAGCTGGAGAGGTGCATTGATGGCATGAGTCTAACTTAAAAACTCAGAAATACACACTAGTACAAAAAGTGGATTTGGTCACACATGGGCAAAATAGAACGGCCACACATTCACATATTTATGTGGCTAAAGGTACCAAAATAGACAACATTTACTAATTAGCCACACATGAAAATTTTCGATTGTGTGACCATTAGAACTGTATTGCCACACATTCGAACATTATGTGGCTAAAGGTAACAGGTAATATTATTTAGTCACATATGAATTTGGAACGCATGACAAATACAAGTAAGCTTGAAGCATTAGTCATGATATACATATAAATAGTGACAAATATATGTCACACACTTGAACAATGTGACCAAATTGGCATATATGGTCACATGAAGTAATTTTTTATGTGTCTAAATCATACAGTCAAGTTTTGTCACACATTATTTAAGGGTGACTGCTATCTTTTGCTAATTATTTAGCCACATATGAATTTGGGACGCGTGACAAATGAAAAGTAAGGTTGAATCATTAGTCACGATATACATATAAATAGTGACAAATATATGTCACACACTTGAACACTGTGACCAAATGCCATATATGGTCACACTAAACGTTTTGTCACACATTATTTAAGTGTAGCCAAAATCCAGTACATATGGTCACGTAACTTAATATGTGTGTTTAAAGTTTAGTTTGTGTTAGCTTGCCAAAAGCTAATGTGTATAGTCACATTTACTTCTAGCACGATCATGTGACTATATGCCTTTATAATAGCCACAACATATCACAAATGTGTGACTAAATTGTGTTTATGGCCACATTTAAGGTGATTATATGTGACCAATATATTCATAACAGTCACATCGTAAAGTATTCATGTGGATATTATTTAGAACAAAATGTGAAATCGGTCATCATTAAATTTCATGCTTTGTGTGACTAAATATTACAAAAGGCCACACAAACATTCATGTGACCATTAGATGATCAATAGTCACACAAAATACACATTTCTTCACTTTAAACAACATATGGTCACACTTATTAACACTTTTGGTCACGTATTATAAAAGGCCACACAAACATAGAATTCATGTGGCTATTGGATAATCAATAGTCACACAAAATACACATTTGTTTGCTTTAACAACATATGGTCACACTTTTGGTCACTTCATACTTAATTGATTATAGAAACTACTTATTAAACCGTGGCTTCTTCTCCCTCTACTTATTTTAAACTTGTTTCACTTTTAATAAGGTTTTAATAAGTACTTTAGCCTGCAAATACAATATGCAAGTGCAATGTGCAAATGCTTGCTTGCAAATGCAAGCTACAATAACACACAAACCAGATAATAACATCACAAACCAAACATACTAATACATTAAATTTCATAAGGTTTTAAAGAGTACATAATCACCATTACATAAGTCACCATAAAGTTTGATTGCTAAACAAAACACAAACAAAAGCTAACATCTAATACATGTTAGACTACCATGTGAGACTACCCAAAAAACTTTGATCAAATGCAAGAGCATGATCAGCTTCCACATGACACCTTTCTTTTCCCCTTTGCCTTATCTGCACAAGTTTTTGATTTCTTGGCTCCTATTTTCTTTTCAATTTCATCCCATGTAGTAACATTTGCTAGTCCCAGCACAGATCCTGTGACTGGTACATGGCTATACATATTTGGTTTGTGTTTCTAGCAAACTGGTACATATTTACCTTTAGACATTGCAGAGTTAGAGTCAACAATGCAATCCTTGTCTGTGTTTCTCTTGTCTGTGGTTTCCATGTCTGTTCTTTCATTGTTTGTGCTTGAAAAGTAGCTCCATGATAGATATTCCTCAATTGTGTTATATCCATAAGCATCTAGCAATCCTTGTGTTGATGGCCATAAAATATAGGAGCAGTTGCTTTTGATGCCCCTTTCCTGTCTTCTAAGATGTCTGAGCTTATCTCAATTATTTCTGCAAAAGAAAATTAAGAATAAGCAAATAACATCCTAACTAAAACACAAATTTGTCAATCAAATAAGCAGATAACACAATTTAGAAGATAACATCCTGACTTCATTAACCAAACACAAACCATTCTAACATCATAAATTCAGTTACATGCATATTGTTTTAAAAGTAGATTAACATTTACTACCATTACATAAGGACCAAAATACCAATATACATAACATCATAAAGTATATTAACATCACTTTTCACTTCTAAGGTTCCTCTTCCCTATCTTCACTTCAGCAAAAGTCATTGTTGGGGGTATCTGTACTCCAAAGGTCTTGCCTTTAATAGCATCCCAGGTTATAGCATTTACAAGCCCAAGTACATAATTTGTTATTGGTACAGGGCTTTTGACAATGAGTGTTTTAGTTGATGCTTGTAGCTTAGCCTTTGACCCATATGCTTCTACTTTAACCTTTGACCCACATGCTTCTACTTTAGCCTTAGAAGATGCCTCAGATGCTTGTGCTTTAGCCAACATACATGTTTTAGCCTTTTTAATGTCTTTCCAAGAAGGTTTTACATCACTTTCATTACATCCTGATTTTGAACCCCAAAAACCTGCCATTGTCCTTGTACTCATCTGACAAATAGTGGTACCATTTAAGCAAACTCTTAGGTGGTTCTGAAGAGTTATAATCTATCTCCTCGGAAGTGCTAATTTGAGAAGTGCTATATAAGTCTGAGTTGTTATTGTCTGAGCTACTATCTAAATTTACAATAATGATTTCTGCAAGGTAACAACAAAGTCTGAGCTATGCATACTTAAGGAAGTCTTCCCAATTGAAGCTCTGACTAATGTTGATAGCAAGATCAAAATCAGTGATATGATACAAAATGATGTGTGGGTATGGCCTGAGGAATGGGTTGCTAGCTATCCTAATATCCTCAGTATCCCTAACCCAACTCTGAACAATGTAGTTGATAAAGTATATTGGGTGACTAAAGATGGGAAGAAGGTGTTGGGATTAAAAGTCTTCTTGATGCTGTTTGAATTACTGTTGCTCATGTTTGTGTTAATGTTGCTTAGCTGGATTTAGTGATGCTCTTGAACTTCAAAGAAAATATGCTAAGTGGTTACTACTGCTAGCACACAGTTACTACTGCTAGTGAATATTAGTACTGCTTAGAGATTAAGATTGCTTGAAGTTAATGCTGCTAAGAAGTTACAACTGTTAATAAGTTAGTACTGCTTATATGATATGTATCAAGTTATTTGTTTATGGAAAAGATTATAGATACTTAGGAAAGTATTGTAAGCCGACTAGGACTCTTTGGTGTATTAAAGTGGGATCAACAGAAGGTAAGATGGTCTGTTAATAAGATGTGGGATGATTAGAAGCAATGTAATGAAAAAGCAAAATGGGGGAAAGTTATTTAGTTTTCACAATGCATTCACAAACACTCCTTCATAATGTGGCTTACAATTTTGAAAAGGTTAACTACTCAAGATAGACTTGCAGCATGGTACCCTGGTAAACAAGTTGCTTGTTCTTTGTGTGAAATGTGTCCTGACTCACATAAACACTTGTTCTTTTTGTGTCCATTCTTTGCTAATGCATATGGGTCTAATTTTATAATCCAAACACCCCTAAACTGCTATGTGTTTAAGCATATAAGGGGATTCGAAAAAGGTTATCATTTTAAGAAACATGAGCAGATAAGCAACACACAACAACACACATGAGCATTTAAGCTTGAAAAAAAAACAGATAATCGACACACATTAGCAGATAAGCTAAAAAATAAGCAAAAAAGCAACGAATAAGAAAAAAAGAAGATAATAAAGTTACCGTTCTGATTCGCCATGTTTGAAATTAGGGTTTATGAAAAAGTGTTAGGGATTACTGTAACTAAAGATATTGGTGGTTGGAATGAATAAATGTGTGTTATGAATGGGTAGAAGTGTTTAAGGGGGTAGAGGGGTTCGGCTTACAAATTAATCTATTCTTCTTCCTATGATGAATAGGTTGCCTGGCTGAGATGGTAAGCCGCTTGACCTCTATCTTGGAGGTCGCGGGTTCGATTCTCGCTGGGCGTGATTCCTTTTTAATTTTTTTTGGTATTTTGAAAACCAAAAACCAAACACACCTTATCCATATCAGCTTATCAACAGATATAATAATCAATTTTAAAGCCGATAATAAGTAGTTTAATAAGCAGAATTATTAGCAACTTCATGACTCATTTGGGGCATCGCCCGGGTTTGAAAGCATCGTATACAAACATAAAAACAAACAGAAATAAAAAAATTAATAGATAAAATCAAATCCTCACAATTAGTATTGCAGCAAAACAAAGCTAAAAGTTCTGCACAGTACAAACATAAATCCTTAAACAAGTACAAAAAATCGAATGTCTATATGCTTTAAAAGAACGGGTCAAATATGATAAAGGTAGAGTGTGACAACTTGAGCATGACATGGTTCACTTGGATTTTCGTATAACACCAACCCCACTGTTCTGGTAAACTTTGCCATTATGACATTTCGTACGAAAGGTATACCCATTGATGTTATATGCATCGTATTTTACTACGGTGGTGCGTGGTCCATATGATATCCACCTTGACATTTTTCTGATACACTTTCTTTTGGAGATTGCTAACTCTCTCTCAACCTGAATTTCATTAGAAGTATATATTAGCTTCAAATTGAAGGAAAAACAAACAAACAATTATAAATAACATACGATTAATTACCTCTTTGCGTAAACACTTAGCAAAAGATTTACTATGCTCATTCTCCAAAAATGCTATTCGTTTACCCGGGTTTTCTGTTTTCAAAACTTGCTTTTGTCTCCTGAAACAATGTCTTTGATATTAAATTGATATAACATTTTAATATCAAAATTAGACATGTGTTAGTAATACTTACTCGATATACGGTATAATTTCATTTGTATTCTGTATTACATACAAATGTGCTTTCTGAAAGAGTTTCGCAGAAACTTCACTTGATTTGCCGGCCGACAATGGTTTTCCTTCCTCATTTTCATAAGTTTCATGTTTATCAGGTGGATACTAAATATTTTTCCATGTAATTTATGAATATACGCTAAAAACTTTGTTATTCTTCCGGCAATAGTCTCCAAGCATCTCTTATCTTAAGCTGTTTTCTTGATAAACGACAATGAGAAGCTCAAAAGCCATTCACACTTAAAGCAACTAGTAGCTTTCCCTTCCCACATACTTCTATATGTAAATGTGCCAGAGAACACTTCCTCTACCAACATGTAGATGTACATAGATTCCAACATCAGGCAATGTACTCTACATGAATCAATCAGCTTCCAGCTCTTAATCAAGTATCTCCCTTGTTCTCTCCACATCTCATCACCTGCACTTGGTTCAAACATAGTCATTAAGTTTCCCCATAATACTCTGTTATCACCAACTGGCTTTGTTGACTTAAACCTGTCTTTCACTATTCTGTACAAGACTTCCAGATCTTCTCTATCAAACATTTTCAGCATATCCTCAAATCTCATATAAACTTTAGTACTTCCATCTGCTCTTGTAATATGATAATAAATCTTTCTTGCATCTCTGGTGATCTTGTAGTCAACAATAGGTGCTTGTTTAGTTGCTAAAGGTATGGTATTAACTGAATCTTCATCAAATGGAATAATCTCAAAACATTCTTTGAGCTCTGCTTGTTCAGTCTCATCCTCTACCTTTTGCTTCTTTGTGGATTCTCTATCAAGTTCTTCTCCTGCTCTCTTTGAACTTTCTTCTACTCTTGTCTCACTGCCTGCTGCTTTTGCTTTACTACCTTCCACCTTCTCAGTATCCATAGGCACAAATGTGTTTACTCTCTTAAGAGCTTTGTCAAACAGCTTCTGAATATCATCAAAACTTTTGTGTCTCAACTGATTGTGCTTGTATCCAGCCATGTTTTTCAGATAATTACACATTGTAGTTCTCTTTTGCATTTTAGTAGGTGGTTTGTTCCTTATTTCTTGTGCTCTCAATGCTGCAAAATGTTTCTTCCTTGCATCTAAGAGTTGTACAAATAAACTTGCTTTTTCTTCATCAGTCAATGAAGCTTGCTCTTCTGCGTGTAATCTTTCAGCCATTTGATAATCTGCTTCCATCATAGCTTGAGCATTATCCCATGAAACAATGTTATCTTCTTCTTCTCTTTGTCTTGCAAGCCTATCTTCTTTCTCCATTTCTGCTTGAAGTTGAGCATCAAGTCTTTGAGCAAGTTCCTCATCATGCTTAATCTGATCTTTTATCTTTGTTGGTTCTTTTGGTTCTTCTTCTTCAACCATTTTGGCTTTACCTTTATCTCTTGAACCTTGAGCCTTTTCTTGAATTTGTTGTTGTGCAGCACTTATTCTTGGAATCTCACTTGGCTCTTGCATAACCACTCCTATTGCCTTTGGTTTAGCACTCTTGATCTCCATTAAAGTCTCAGCAAGAGTCATATCATCTTCAGTTGTTGTAGTTGGAGGAGTAGTTGGTGTAGCAGTACTAACAGTTATTGGAACACTGGCAGTACTAATATCAACACTGGCAGTAGTAACCACTTCACCAGCAGTAGTAACTGGATCAGCAGCACTAACTTCCTTTTCAGCAACATTAACTTCTTGATCTGCCATGTCCTGTCCTACAAACACTTCTTCATCATTAAAAACACTTGTATCAAACATATCTTCCTCATGAAACCTCCCCTGGATCCCTACATCCTCATGAACCAGTGAAATATCTATATCTGCATCAATCTCAGCAATATTCCTCCCATGTTTGGATGCATCCTCCTGATCACCCAAACTTGCTTTAGTAGAGGATTCAACCATTCTAGATGTTCCAACCTTGTACAACCTTTTCAACCCTGTAGTTCTTGACCTTCCTCTTTGTTCTAGCTTCTTGACCCTCTTTTTTAGGCTTGTAATCTCCTTAGCTTGAGCAGTCTTTGTAGTTTCAAGGTCTTGAACTCTTTGTAGCAAATTGGTACATATTTCCATCAATTCCTTAAGTTGCATAGTATCCTTATCACTTCGAGGTGTGTTAACTCCTCCGAGTGGTGAATCATATGATGTTTTAGACACATTCTCAAACAGATCAATTGTGTCCCCCATGGTGTCTTGGCGCCTAAGACCACTACCTGAACCAGTTCCTTGATGAGTAGGCTCATTAAGTGTTGCCTTGGATCGGGTCTTAGTGATGTTACCACTGACCTGCTTTGCTTCTAAGCTAGAACCAGTAGTGGCAGCCCTTTCCAAACTATCACCCTCTTCTGATTGATGTTGTATCAGCATAGTGTCAAACAAAGGTGTTACTTTTCCTAAAAAATCTTTTCTAATTCTTTTCATATTAGCAAAAACCTTTTTAGTATGACAAGGTGCATTGTAAACAGCATTATGAGAGGGCACCTTGTCAAGTTGTTTGTCCAAAAACACTTGCAAAAACCTTGGATACATTAAAAATTTAGCAGAAAGACTATCCAAGTTTCTAGTCATACCATCAAAAACCATTTTAGAAAAATTAAACTTTTGGTTAGTAGCCAAACAAATAATAGCAGAAGCTATATTGCTACTGAACTCATTCCAAGCAGTTTTCTTTGGACTTAAGCACTGCAAAATGGTATGAACAAGAAATTTCCATTGATGGGAGAAGTAAGATTTGAAAAATGTAAGTTTATCAGAAAGATTCTCATACCCCATCAACTTCAAGTTTTCAAAAATAGTAGTTGTTGGAAGACAGTCAGTACCATCCTCATCTGCAAATTGAAGGTCTCTCCTCACAGATGATTCAGTTATGACTATTTTCTTGCCATCTACCAAGGCATGAATCTGTGTTTCTTCATTGATTGTTTGGGCCTTAGCAGTAGACCAAAACTGCTCAATGCATGAAACATAGATAGTAGGACTAACAGTCAAAGCATACCTTATGGGGTTTGCATTTAAGAAATCTACTATCTTTGTGAAATCATCACTATTAGTTGGTCGTTCCAAGTATGCTACCATATTATGAGAATCAACAAATTTCAAAGCCGCCATTGTTGTTAAGGTTTGAAAAAGATTGATGAAATTGAGTTAGGGTTTGTTATTTTGAGAGGGTTTGAATGATTAAGAACATTTACTATTTGACGAGAGTGGTGGGTCTATGACGGGAGAGTGACAGCGACCAGAGAGTGACGTGATGAGAGCTGTGGTGGTGACAGATTTGTGGTGAGATGAGAGGGATTTGTGGTGGTGACAAGAGGAGTTGTTTGTGTGATTAATTTGGAATAGGATTCATGAAATTTTTGGGAGGAATACATTTATTCACGTGATAAACGTATTTTACGAATTTTACGATATATTTCATGAAAATATTAGAGGGAAAATACCTTTAGCCACGATAATAGTCGTGAATAAAAGTTTTGTTACATGTTTACAAAAAATTTAAAGAAATAGTTGCAAAGGTTGAAAAAATCGCGAATCGATAGCCGGGCGGTCGACCTCCCTATAGCTTGTAATCGTTCTAGGCGGGATTAATCGGTGAGTAATCGGATTTCCATTTTTGGCTATTTTGTCGTTTAGTGGGCTTTTAGCCACGACATTGGTCGTGGCTAAATATTTCTTGTGGTTAAAAGCCTCGATTCTTGTAGTGTCAGGCGGCGTAAGGTTGTAGTGGCTTATAGTGTAATGGAACCCATGCATGACCGGTGATAATGGCTAATTCACATGGGTCATGGGTCATGTGCGTTGGGTTGTAGTTGCTTATAGTGTCATGTTATGACACATCCATGACTGGTGACAATGGGTAATTAACATGGGTTATGGGTCACGTGCATTGGGTTGTAGTGGCTTATAGTGTCATGTTATCGACCAATACTTGACGGGTGATCAACAATGGGTAATTAACATGGGTCATGGGTTATGTGCATTGGGTTGTAGTGGCTTATAGTGTAACGAAACCCATGCATGACCAGTGATAATGGCTAATTCACATGGGTCATGGGTCATGTGCATTGGGTTATCACTGGTCACATTCATTAATGGGTATTTGACATCATATGGGTCTGATAACGCCCAAATTATACATGTTTTCTATGGCGTTATTTATGTGTATTTTATCATTTCTCGTGAACTTTCGATACTTAATTAAGCTTGAATTGCTTATAGGTTCACTTGAAGACTCTAGAGACCCAAGCTCATGAATCTATATACTTTGGGAGACGAATACAAGAAAAGAAAAGATTTTTAGCCAAAGTTCAAGAAGTCCGCCGCACTTGCTACATTGTGCGCCGCACTTTCCTGTGAAGCCAAAACACCGCCGCACTCATACCTTTGTGCGCCGCACTTTTCCCAAAGTCTGAAGAATTAAAGTCTAATAAATTCTCCTACATTAACTCCTCAAAACCGCCGCACTTATTTGTAAGTGCGCCGCACTTCCAGTAAAAGTCATTAAATGCTATCGCATTAACTCCCAAAGTTCGCCGCACTTTTTCCTAAAACCGCCGCACTTTTCACCAAATTTAGCCTATAAATAGAGGACGAATTTGCATCCTTAAATCATCCCATTCTCTCCATTCTCTCTTCACCAACCATCTCTCACACACACATATTTCCCTCCTTTTACCAAGAAACACCTCCTAAGTTGAAGAGAAAGATCTAGCGATCAAGAACAAAGACGGTTTCCTAATTAGTTATTGAAATAATGGAAGTTTGTGTAAAATCTACTTTTGTTATGAACTCCTTAGCCATGAGAGGCTAATTCTCTCATGACTACTCGGTGAAGTTACGATAATGAATAAGTGTTTGGTATGATTTTGATCGATTTAATCTTAAGCTTAGGTTGCAAACCTGTTATATCTTATCTTATCTATTTTTGCTTATCAACTTAGATTATATAATCATATCGGTATAGGTCGAAAGACCCGTTATGATCTATGTGGTTTTAAAGATTTGTCTATGGTCTTTAACGTCTGTGCTGAGAAATCCACTTTCGTAAATTGATAAACAAAATAAGCTTTGATATAATAATAACTGGATTATTTGAGTGACACATTTGGTCTAGTTAACTAAATATAAGTCTTAAGTTAATCAAGTTAGTTCGTAAAAACGTTTTCTGACGAGAAATCATTTTTATAAATTAAAGTCCCATCTTCGAGGTCAAATCATTTCCAACACTTATGAATTATTCTCAACTATCCGAGTAGTCATCTTTATTATCATTGATAAAACTAAAGTTATTTTCAAAATTGTTAAAGTCTATTTTCTTTCTGATTATTCGAACACTACTCTAATCCCTGTGGACGACCTGGTCTTACCTAAAAAGATTATACTGCATACGTGGGTTATACTTTTACCCGTGTGTTTCCATATAATTGTCCGGTATTTTCAGTCTTATAAATTTAAAGCTTTTGAAACACATCAAAGTTTTTGGCGCCGTTGCCGGGGATTTCTTAGCTGTTCTGTAGTCAAACTCTAGAAAATCTCTTTAACTCTCCCTCTTTTTCAAATCGCCGTACAGTTTTCTGGCAAACTGACCCGAACAAATTCTCCTTTGGATGCATACACGTGCTTCCAATTCTGAACTTGTTGAACCATTACTTGAACCTGAACGTACTCTGAATCGAAGACGTCGTCGACGAAACAGAAGAGTTCCATTCGATCAAAGAAACAATCCACCTAAAAACCCGAGAATTGTCTATCCGCCAATTCTCGACATCAACCACTTCTGTCACTTTCTAGTTACTCTTGAAAACCTTTACCCAATGGATGATGAACCCATGTGGGCTGCTGACCGTGTTGTTGCTCCAACTCCCGGTTCTGCAATCACTATTCCTGAAACCGCTAACGAATTTGCTATCAAAGGTAACCATTTGACCCTTGTCAAAGGAAACCAATTTGATGGAAGAACCAAAACCGATCCTCATAAACACATTCATGAATTCCTCAGAATCTGCGATATGTTTAAATACAGAGATACCAAAAATGAAGCCGTCCGCCTAATGATGTTTCCCATATCCCTTACTAGGGAATCAAAAACATGGTTGGACGAACTCAACGAAGGAACTATCGAAACATAGGATGAACTCCAAACCGCCTTCATTAGCCGATTCTTCCCCCAGCTCTTTTCGACCGACTCATTAGAGAAATCCGAGCTTTCTCTCAATATGAGAACGAATCTCTAACCGACGCTTGGCTTCGTATGAAGGAAATGCTCCAAAACTGTCATGGTCACAATCTGTCCAAAGGCAACATCATTAAAATCTTCTATCATGGTCTAAGCGAAATAACTTAAGAAGTTCTGAATGCCGCAGCTGGTGGTATTTTCCTCTATAAAACACCAAATCAAGCTTATCAGCTTTTGGAAGATAAGGTCTTACTAAAGCTCGACTGGGCTAAAAATCAAAAAACCAAATCATCTCTTAAGAAAACTGTTGCTTTCGTCAATGAAGGCAGCAGTAATTCCAATACTAACAGAATTATGGCCCGAATGGATTCCATGACTCTAAAAATGGATGCTCAGTATAAAGAACTTGGTATGTGCTTAAATACACATACCTTTTTCTCAATAAAACGAGCTTAAATGACAAAAAACGGACTTAAAATGCCAAATATATGCTTGTTTTGTGTAATTACTGTGTAGGTAACGGATATTCACAAAAAGACAAAATCAAGGCTAAAACCAGACAAAACCGAGCACGGGATTGGAAAGAGCATGGAAAACTGATGCCAAAGGCGTATGCATCTTAGTGGGCCAACCCAACCCAAGTTAATGGGCCAAGTCAGCCCATTAAGCCATTTAAACAAAGCCTTATAATTACAAAAGCCAAAAATCCAATCTAAAACCAACCGGCCCAAACCAAATGGCCCAAAACCACTTAACCATATCCCTGTTAAGCCTATTACACCACAGGTCCCTGAACATTACACCGTTAGTCCTTAGGGACTAACACTGTTAGTCCTTAAACCAAACAAACACTTAACGGCCGTTATCCTTTTAATCCCAAATTTAAAATACTATTTAATAATCTAAAAAAGGCGCCAAAGCCCAAAACAGGGCAAAATCCACTCCCCATTGCTACGATGCTTTCAACACGCTCTCAACACATCCTGACACATCCCTTAGTGCCACGTTGGCAAATTCAAGGCCTCCTATTGGTCAAGAAAAACGCGTCTACAGTCAAAGGGAAAGAATCAAAGCATTTAAGGCACGATTACGAGTGATTGGCAATGATTAAAGCTTTTCATAATCAAAAATAAAATGATTGGAAGAATTGAAGGCTTGGGCGGTTTTCACCTCATAAGTTGCACACCATTCTCCTATAAATGGGGGATGGAATTCACACAAAAGAGATATCTAGGAGTAGTGTAGTTTAATTTTTCAGCGTATTTTACTACTTATTTATAGTTTTTTTGTCTTTTAAATATTGTCATTTTACCTTCCAAGCATTGTACCGTCAAGGATCATTCAACAAGAAGTGAGTTCTCAATTTCCTTTTACAGCTTATTTAATGTTTTGCTTATTGCACTGCTTATTTCTGCTTATTAAATGCTTATGATTGCTTATTCTGTCCTTTTGAATGCTTTTCATATTTATGTTATGGATTTTATGTCCTTTGGATTGATTTTCATTTAAACTGCTTGTTTTTTTATCTAAACTACTTATTTGAATCTGCTTATTCTAGTGCTTATTACCATGATATTTTTGCTTATTTATCATCTAAATGACTTATTCTCATCTGGTTTTCACTTTTAACTCTTTAGAAATCTATTTTAAAAGCCTAAAATGGTGAATCTGATTTTAAAGGGGTGTTTGGGATAAGGCTCTTAAATAGGTAAATTAAGGTTAAAAGTTACTTTTGACACTTAAATCAGTTCTAACCAACTTTAATTCAGTCCTTAAGTCAATTTTTATAAATCTTGTAAGTTTAAAAATCAAGTTTTAGGTTCAAGGAATCCATGGTTTGAATCTGTGCCTCTCTAGTTGATAACCAAGCTTGTTTGATTAGAACTTGATTTATGGCATTTTGGTTTTGCTTTCATACTTGTTTTGAGTCATTTATGCAGTAGAAAAGATCTGTTTAAGAGTACACTTGCCATTTTGGTTTTAAGTCAAAATCTGTCTAAGACTCCTAGTCCTATTTTTAAAGTTGAAATCCAATTTTCAATGGCAAATTTAGGTTAGTTCTGGGTTGTTTTTGGCTCTGAACTTAAGAGCATAAGCTCATTGGATGTCAATCTCAACCTGTTTTAGCTTATTAGGTTCTTAGGTCAGTTTTTGCTAGCTCAAAATTAGGGCTGCACATTGCTCATTTGTCCTTTAGAAAAGCCAAAGAAAGTCAGCATATACTGACTTATCTGTCATTATTCGGCTGTCATTTCTAGCTTATTTCTTTAACATAATTGCTTAAGTTTTGCTTATTTGTGTCATCAGCTTATAGGTCTTCATATGTTTTCTCCTTTTTAGCTTTTTCTAAAAGCTTATCAGTCCTTAAAGTTAGCTCAAAGTTGGTCTATTTTCCTTTTAAATCAGCTAGTATTAAGCTTTTGGTCATTTCAGCTTCTAAGAGCTTTTAAGCTCATTTTGTTAATGATAACCTTCTTATTTGCTTATTAGGGTCTTGATAGTTGTAAGTTTTCAGCTTATTAGCCTTTTATTTGCTTATTTAAATCTTAAAAATCTCTCAGTTTAGCTTAAAAGACTTATAGTTCAAAGTAGTGAGTTCTGTCATCTTTGAGCAGCTTATTTCTGGCTTAATTGTGCTTTTCAGAAAAAGTCCTAGTTATAAAACTTGCTTATTTTCATGTGCTTTATAAGTTTTTCCAAAAAGATTTTAAAAAAAGGTTTTACAAAAACCAAGGTCCAGGACTCGAACCTGTGACCTTAGCCTTTTATACCAACACCTCAACCCCCTCACCCTTTTACCATTTGCGCCCTTAGGACTTTTCTGAAAGTCTTTGGGTGCATTTGGTTTTAAGGGGTTTTTAGCCCATAAGCCCTATAAGTTGTTTGGCTTATTAACTGCTTATTTATAAGCAGTTTTTCAAGAGTCTTATTTTTCTTGCATTCTTCATAGCTTAAAGTATTTTCTTGCATTTTTCCAGAATTTTAATAATTAGTTTACTATTTTTTATATTTTATTTAGATTAAATCAGTTTTTAATTCATAATAAATTAAATAAAAGTCAAAAAAATATAATTCTTTTTTCTAAATTATTTTAAGTCATGTAGGATTTATAAAAATTGAATTTGAGTTTGTAGGGCTTATATTTGATTTATTGCTTGTTAAGTCGCGTTTTTAGATTCCCGTTAACGTTTTTCGTGCTTAATTAGTGTTTGCTTTAATTGTTTACTTGTCTTTATAAGTTTTTGCATTATAATTGTAGAATTAGAAACCAAAATCCAAAATCTTAATCTATTCAAAATCCCGATCACAAATCTCAACACGAAGTTCAATTCACGCCTCGCAGGAACATTAACGACTTGGGAAACGACTAGAAGGGGTTACTTTCGAAGTCGATACTTCCGGAATTATATTTTATTTGTGAGTTGGTTTATCGCTTGTTAAAAGTGATTTGCCAATTCGCCTATATTATATATATATATACTTTTGACCACGATCAATTTTTGGCGCCGCTGCCGGGGAGGCTGTGTTACGAATTCCAAGTTATCGTTTGAAGATTGTTTTTTGAAGATCTTTCATCGGAAGTTATTCTTGTTTTTGTGAATATTTTCATATAAAAAATACAAAAATAGTACAAAGTAATCAAAAATCCAAAAAAATAAAAAAACCAACAAAAGAAATCGAGTTGTCAATTATTAAATCGGCTCACCTTTAGGATTACAAACTATAAGAGAGGTATAAGGAGGGTTGATCCTACGAACTTCGACCCGAAAGGAGAAGGTTTTTAAAATGCTTCGCGCTTACCCGCACCTCCGCTTCTTTGTGCGTTTTTCTAGAGAGCTACCGTGCACCTTTGACTTTCGGTTGCCAAAAAGATTTTTTGTGTTTAATATTTAATAAAAGATTTGTTTTTAGTGCATGCACACTCGTTCGTCAGGTCCAGTTTTCGAACCGTCAACAACTCCCAAATACGTCATAATAAAAAACATTCCTAGCAAGTCGATCCGACTATTGTTGAAAAACCTGTAGTTAGGATGACCGATACACGTACTAAGGCAAAATTTCTCCAAGCACCCACCGAGGGTTACGGAGATGCGATAGTTTTTCCTGCTATTCTAGCGAAGAACTTTGAGCTTAAACACGGTTTGCTCAATCTTGTAACGTCTAAGCTATTTTGCGGTTTTGAGAAGGAAGATCCCCATGCTCATATTCGTTGGTTCAACAAGATTACTTCGACAATTAAGTATAAAGATGTGTCTAATACGTCGATTAAGCTTATGCTTTTCCTATTTTCCATCGAGGGGGCAGCCCGGATTTGGCTTGAAAAAGAACCCCCTCGCTCTATAGTGACTTGGGAAGATCTTGTTTCCAAATTCATTAACCAATTCTTTCCTTCCTCAAAAACCACAAATCTCCTCAATGAGATTACGAATTTTCAGCAACGATTTGATGAATCATTCTGTGAGGCGTGGGAGCGATTCAAAGATCTCCTTCATGCATGCCCACATCACGGTTTCATGGAATTACACCAAATTAATACCTTCTATAATTCCTTACCATCAGCCGATCAAGATTCGTTGAATGCAGCCGCCGGTGGCAATCTTTTGACAAAGACTCCTAAGGATGCCTTAACCCTTATCGAGAATAACTTGAAAGTTCGCACTTCACAAAATAGACCGGTTGTTGCCAAAGTAAGTACGAACACTTCTACCTCGGGTCTTTCACCCGATGTTGCTGCACTCACCGATGCCGTTAAGGCCTTGCTTCTCAAAAACACAACCCCTCCTCCAGCTTCCGTTAAAGCGGTTGAAGAGAGTTGTGTTACTTGTGGTGGACCACACCCTTACTACCAGTGTCTTGTCACTGATGGCAACGCTTTCCCAGGATATCAAGATAATATCCAAGCATACCGCAGTAAACTATAATCAGGGAAATGCTGGACACCGTCCTCCAAGTGTAGCTCATCAAGTTCGACCACCCGGTTTTCCACTAGTTCAAAACAATCAAAACCGGGGAAATAATTACAACCCAGGAAATTCAACTTACCGAGCTTCAACTCCACCAACTCAAGCTGCTCCGTCTAATGAACTCGCAAATTACATGAAAGTTAATGAAACAAACATGCGAGCTATGCAAAACCAAATCACTAATATGTAAGCTGAGTTGAAAAATGAATTTTAGGCTACGATGTTGCAACAAAACAATAAACTTGAGAACATGTTGAGTAATTATATTCAAATGAACAAACCTCCGAGTTCGGGTCCTCTTCCTAGCAATACCTTTACTAACCCGAAAGGTGACTTGAAAGCAATCACCACCCGAAGTGGTGTTTCTTACGATGGACCTCCAATTCCTCCTCATTTCTCTTCTTCTCCCAAGGTGGTGGAAAGAGATCCCGCAGTAACAAAGGATCTGGTGCAACCAAGTACCGAAAAAGTCTAACCTCTGGATGTCCAACCTCAAGCACCAACCTCTGAGCCCGTTAACGCTCCTAAGCCTAAACCAGATTTACCTTATCCTTCGAGACTCAACAACCAAAAGCTCTAAGAAAGGGACGATCATCAAATGATGAAGTTTCTTCAAATCTTTCAAAGCTTACACTTCGATCTTAGCTTCACGGATGCGTTACTCTACATGCCCGAATTCGCTTCCACATTTAAGAATCTTATTAGCAATAAGGAGAAATTATTTGAATTAGCCAATACACCGGTGAATGAGAATTGTTCAGCGGTTATCCTAAAGAAGTTACCCGAAAAACTAGGAGACCCCGATAAATTCCTCATTCCATGTAATTTCCCGGAGATAGTTGAATGCTTAGCCTTGACCGATCTTGGTGCAAGCATCAACTTGATGCCTCTCTCTATATGGAAGAAGCTTTTACTCCCCGAACTTACTCCTACTCAAATGATTCTTGAGCTTGAGGACCGGTCTACTACTAGACCAACCGGCATTGCCGAAGATGTCTTTGTGAGAGTAGGAAAGTTCCATTTTCCGGCCGACTTTGTAGTCGTTGATTATGTTGTCGATCCTCGAGTTCCCTTAATTCTCGAGAGACCCTTTTTGAGGACGGCACGAGCTTTGATTGATGTTTACGGTGAAGAATTAACTCTCCGAGTGAGTGATGAAGTCATAACATTCAAAGTTGGTAACACTTCAAGATACTCCTACAATGATGATGAATCAATTAACCGAATCGATGTCATCGATATAGCTTATGAGGAGTATTCTCAAGAAGTGTTAGGATTTTCTGACAATTTTGAGAGTGGCAATCCCACTCCAATTCCTGAACCGATCATTGCTAAATCTTCTCCCTCTCTTACTCCATTTGAGGGAGGTGATTTCATTCCAGAAGAAATTGAAACTTATCTTGCAAATGACTCAGTTCTACCGGGAATTAATGATGCTGAATTTGATCCGGTGGGAGACATTCGTATAATTGAAGAAATGTTAAATAATGACCCGTACTCTCTTCTCCCTTCGAAGGACCTAAATTATGAAGAACTTAAAAGCGTTAAATCCTTAATTGATGAACCCTCGAAGCTTGAACTCAAGGACTTACCTTCTCATCTCGAGTATGCATTTTTGGAGGGTACCGATAAATTACCCGTCATTATTGCTAAAAACTTGAAAGACGAAGAGAAGGAATGCCTCATAAAGGTTTTAAAGTCTCACAAGCAAGCAATTGCTTGGAAACTCTCTGACATTAAGGGTATTGACCCACAATTTTGCACTCACAAAATGTTAATGGAGGATGACTTTAAACCGGAGGTCCAACATCAGAGAAAGGTTAATCCAAAAATTCATGAAGTTATCAAAACTCCTTGATGCCGGATTGATTTACCCTATCTCGGATAGTACTTGGGTTAGCCCCGTGCATTGTGTACCCAAAAAGGGTGGCATGACCGTTGTGACAAATGAAGATAACGAGTTAGTTCCAACTAGGTTAGTAACTGGGTGGCATGTTTGTATTGACTATAGGAAACTTAACGAAGCCACCCGTAAAGACCATTTCCCGTTACCCTTCATGGACCAAATGTTAGAACGATTAGCTGGGAACGAGTACTATTGTTTCTTAGATGGATTCTTTGGGTATTTACAAATCCCTATTGACCCGCAAGACCAAGAGAAGACAACTTTCACTTGCCGTTATGGAACATTTGCCTATCGACGTATGCCTTTCGGCTTATGTCATGCTCCTGGCACGTTCCAAAGGTGCATGATGGCTATTTTCCACGACATGATAGAGGAAACAATGGAAGTCTTCATGGATGATTTTTTGGTCTTCGGGGATTCTTTCTCATCTTGCCTTTCCCATTTAGACAAAATGTTCAAAAGGTGCGAAGACACCAATCTTGTTCTAAATTGGGAGAAGTGCCACTTCATGGTCAAAGAGGGCATTGTCTTCGGCCACAAGATTTCGAAATCTAGGATTGAGGTATATAGGGAAAAAGTTGATGTTATTGCAAAATTACCTCCTCCCACACCCGTCAAAGGAATTCGGAGTTTTCTAGGTCACGCCGGTTTTATCATCGATTTATTCAAGATATTTCTAAAATCGCCCGACCAATGACCCATCTTCTTGAAAAAGAGACTTCGTTCATTTTCTCGAACGAGTATCGAGAGGCATTTGAGACCCTTAAGAAGAAACTAACCGAAGCTCCGATATTAGTTGCCCCCGATTGGGACTTGCCCTTTGAAATTATGTGTGATGCTAGTGACTTTGCTCCGGTTGGATTTGCCTTACTAAGAGCATTTTTTAATTTCAAAAACATATAATAAAATATTAGTTAGAAAATTTTTAATAGAGCAAACATAGAGGAATATGATTAATTTTTCCTATTTGGCTCCCCGCCCACAATATATGTTGACAATTGAACTCAATTGTGTTAACTGATATAGAGATATAATAGAGAAAATTAAAGGAAAACGGTACTTCCCGGGCGGGGATTAGAGAATTGCATAGCTGTAAGCTAAATCTTTGAGAATACGTCCGTAATTTTCAACTTATTTTAGCTAGGTAATCCTGGCTTAAGAAGTAAACAAAAGCACACAATAGAGATAAATATTTTGTTGATTTTTTTTGATTATAGATATTAGTAGTGGAATATGGAGGCAGGAACCTCCTCCACACTTAAGTGAAAGCTAGAGTTGCCTCTCGAGAGAGCCTTATTTTAAGGATTTCGTTAGGTAGACTGTTTTTCGGGGGTAATTTTGTTTGGGGTAAAACGGGTTCGTGGATTGTTTACCTTTGGGTTCATTATCTTTTGTGATATAGTTGAGTCGGTGACCTTGACTTTGAACGTCTTTCCATCTTTTCATAAAAGTTCAACATATCGGTAAGGTATGATGTTTTACTACTTAAGGTATCATCCTTCGAGTCTAAGTTTCGGTTGTTTAAATTGTACTTTGAGTGAAAAAGTAGAACTTTAATTCCCTTGTTGAATTACCTTTTTATTTGTAATTTTATGTCATGCCTGACTTTGGTTATTCCTTGTATTGACGAGTTGTTCATATGCTTGGTCATCTAAGTTCTCTAACTCGTGCAATTGGAACATTCTTTTCTCATAAGCAAGCCAATAAATCTGGGTTAAAATTCTTCAGTGGCACAGTATGCACGGTGTTAAATTTCAAATGGTAAATTGCAGTTCCTTTCCTATATTAGTTTGTATGGTGTGGGTACGGTAGGTGTTTTGTTGCTGTGCGAAAAGGCCCATAGAGTTCATCAAGTTATCTTGACCAAATAAGCAAGATTTTCTTAAACAGTTTTTTCAGATTCTTTTTTAAGAGCCTGATTGTGTTTAACTTGACCACTAGTTTGAGGGTGATAAGTTGTGCGAAAAGATGGTTAACTCGATATCTTTTATGTTTTTTTTCTTATTTTGTTACAGAAGTTGGTACATCGATCGCTGATTAGAGATTCTTTGGCATTCCTCCAAAACGGCAAAATAGTCTCTTTTGAAATGGTGAGTACGACTCGGGCGTCTGGGTGGTTAAGCTTGAGCTTCGGTACCTTTTAGATACGTAATCTACGGTGACTAGTATGTATTAAAATACTTATATGATTTCGGGATATGGTCCCATAAAGTCGATACCTCATTTGTCAAAATTTCACATACGTGAAATGTTGTTCAAGGGCATATATCACCTTTTGATATATTTCTAATCTTTTGGCATGCTTCACATAAGCGGATAGCGTATATGAGCTTCTTTGATGATCTTGGCTGTAAAATCTGAATTCAAGACTTTTTAGCAGTTTTGTTGGTGGTCATAATGTCAACCTGTTGGTCCGTGGTAAACATTTATCTAAAATGGTTTGGGTTTTGGTCCACGATATACACGTCTGAGCATTACATCAGGAATCATACTTTGAAAAGGTAAGATTCATCCCAAAAGTAGTGTTTGAGGGTCAGAGAAAAATTTATTGTAATCTTTTGTAGGATTTGTCATTCCCTTTGGTATATATTTCCGACTATTAGGTTTGCCAAAGGGTCTACGAACCCGGTTCGGTTCTTTTGGTGTTGATTTCCATAAGAGTTTCTCCGGGTAAAGTTATTCGACTTCACTATCATCGCTCTGTCCATTGTTTCAGCCGGGATTAGTGATCGACTGCCCAAACTTTGTTGGCACACCTTTTCTATATTTGATTTTCTATATTAAATTTTGTTGAAGTAAGATTCCATGATAAGGCGTGGTTTAGCTCTTGCTTTTTACAATAAGCGCCTTTGATCTAATTGATCGGTATGAACTATAGTTTTTGAAAGTATAAGATAGGATCTGAATTTGTCAAATGCAAAAACTACAGCCATAAGTTCTTTTTCAGTTACGATGTATTTTTGTTGAGCGGAATTAAGGGTTTTGCTTGCGAAGTAGATCGGGTGAAAGTTTTTACCATCTTTTTGACCTAAGATGGCTCCTACAGCAAAATCACTTGCATCACACATAAGTTCAGCCATTGGTCGAGTTTTCATACAATAACAGTTATCATGCTAGCAGTTAGGGTGCGCGATGTGAAGCACTTGAGGCGAAGCCGTGTCCCAATTGTCAAGGTTCGATGGAACTCTAGGCGGGGCCTGGTCCTGAGTTTACATGGGAACGTGAAGATCAATTCAGGAAGAAATATCCACACCTCTTCACCAAGACTGCACCGTCGTCAAGTGCCGTGTGATAAGCCTTGAGGACAAGGCTCATTTAACGGGGGAAGACTATAACACCTCGTGTTTTAGGTCATTGTATGACATTATGTAATTCACAATTTATTTTTAGGGTTTTACGCGTTTGCTCTTAAACCGTAAACGTTAAGTTAAATCGCGTAAACTAAAAATGATCATTCAATGTAAACGGGCATTAAACAATTAAATGTTTACATTAAGCAAGTGTTAAATGATTATTATAAGGATAATTATCAACTTTGTTCATCTTATTTTTATTGGTTACGTAAAATGCTTACGTTTCGCGATAAAATGCAGCATTTCCGGAAGCACCAAAACCTAACTACGCTTAAACGAATACCCATGATTATACCCAATACACAAAATAATCAATATAACATCACATATATGTATATGTGTCCGAAATTTTGAAGGATAGAACCAAGGAGTCACCAAGTTGGTGACTAAGGCCCTAAATATCTAGATATTTCACCTCTTGGTTTCCTTGTGCCTTCCTAAGTGCCACCTCTCTTTCTTATCCCTAGCACATGCACTTGAGGCTTGATAATATCTCCTAAGCACTATAAATAGCATGCACTCACTCTTACTTTCATAAACACTTAACAAAAAAAATCACAAAAACCTTTCTCTTGTCTCTCTTAAGCTCACGGCTCAAAATAGCCACACAAACAAATCCATACTTTGATTTTCTAATATCACACAAGTACTCTCACTTCATATCTAAGATACTTCAAGGTGATTTGAAGTGTTGGATAACCATTTACAAGTGTTGAAGCAAAGAAGAAAGATTAGGGTTTTTAAACCTAATCTAGGGTTTCATTTCTTGCAAGCTTGGATTTTTGATCTAACCAAGGGTTTGGGTTGAATTGATCATCATCATACATCACTACAAGGTTATATATAAACCTTTATGTCTTCACTTTGATCATCTTTATATGTTTACATGTTCTATATAACTAAATCACCAAATTAGGGTTTTAAACATGTTAAAATGATAACTTACTTATGATTATGATTTTTACACCTTTTCATATGATATGTAATTAGTAATATCATGGAATAATGAAATTATAAGTATGTTAACATGTTAGTTTAAGTGGAAAATGTTTAAGTGTAAACTAGTGATTAAAAGTTAATTAAGAAAAGTTATGATTTTATGTGAAGATATTAACTTGTGATCTTAGACTAATGGACAAAATTATGGATCTTACACTATATTATATATATGACATAAGTATATTATAAGTTATAAAGGATTTGTGGTAAAATATGTAATGGAAAAGTATATATATAAAGTATATATAATTAAGTATATATAAGGTACATAAAGGGCTGTTTGGATTCGAAATCCAAATTGCGAAACAAAAAATATTTCTCTTAAGGGGCTGTTTGTTAAATACGAACATTTACATATACGGTTTTATGATTTTATAAAAATATACATGTCACAAGGATCGAGGGGTATAAAGAACTCGAAAAAAAAACCGATTATAACGAAGAAGATACGCAATTTAACAGGTTTACGATAGTTAATACTTTTATAAAAACAATTTTTATAAAAGTACATTCATTACATAAACTTATCTTTTATAACATCAATAATATATTAAACTTTCATTTACGAGAAACGTTGTTCGAAAGAATCACTTAAAAACGGAGCTATAACGAATATGATTTTTCGGACCTAAAACGGGTTTTACAGTTTAATTAAAAGTATATAAAAAAAAACCGATAATATAGCTGTTTAATGAAACAGTACTAAAAACACTATTCATCACATTAATCTCAAAAAACCTAAGAATTGTGATATTATGATCACTCATCTTAATACGGAAAGCTTATCGTGGGCGTAAGAAACGCCGGGAGGAGGGAAACGGGCTATTTTTTTAAAACGACAAAAGTTATGTCATTTTTACTAAAGGTGTTGTGCTTATAAACATTTTACTTTATAAATTTACGATTTCACTTAACAAGTAGAGGAGATATAGCGTTATGGATTATATATGTTATTAGTTTTCAACGTGCTTATTACTAGGGAATTTCATAATGAGGCTTCTTCGGATGACGGTATTGAGAGTGGTTGGATTTCCGATTTAAGTGTCCTAAACTCCTCGTACGTCATGTTATGACCTCTTAAATTATGATAGCGCCGAACGATAGTTACGATGTAACTATATAGGATTATATACGGTTGTTGTATAGACAACTTGTTGGAAATACTGATTCGACATATATTAACTAGGTTGAATTCGAGGCGTTAGAGTGTCGCGTTTTTTTTTACTTAGGACTATTTTGTTATATCATGTTTACTCACTCAAGGTGAGTTCATAGCCCCATGTTTTACAATTATTAAATTACAAGTTTTTGGGGGTTGTGAAAAAGAAACCATATGCATGTTTTTCATCTTTGGAGCAAGTTGTACTGTTTATCATGATTACGTTTTGCCTAAGTAGCGATAACCCACTATGCCCATGAATCATGAATTGTCAATTACTGGAATGTGAGCGCGAATGATTATAGATAGATCTATTTGGGATTGACCTCCCCGTTCGGGTGACTAGCTATCATGGGAATATGAACGTAACAGGTCGGATATGGATGATACCGGGTTTGAAAATCATCCACGGGCATTTAGGATATTTATATATTGTATTCAATTATGTCGAGCTTCGGTGTCATGAGCTTAGGTAAACATAATTACATTTTGTGATGTCTGCATCTGTTGCATTATTACTGGGAAAGTCTTGCGGTCCTGCATATACATTTACATAAACCTATGAAATTCACCAACTTTATGTTGACATTTTTAAATGCAATGTTTTTCATGTCATTAAGCACGAGGTGCGAAGGATACATTGGTGGTTATATTATGAAGTCATGCATTAAAGATTTAGTCGCATCACATTTTGTGTATCTGTTATGGGCTGGAAATCTTTGTAATAATAACAAGTAAACAAGAAAAGCTATACTTTATTAAATCCAATGTATCAGTTTTAAATGACTTTTTGGTCGTTCTTATATTATCTTGTGTTGTTGATCTGAGAAGTAACACGCCCCGGACCCTTATTCCGCTGCGACCCAATTTGGGGGTGTTACAGATTGGTATCAAGAGCCAAGGTTATAGAGAACCAAGTCAAATGTTTTTGCTAGACTATAACCGTTTTCAAACATTGCATACATACAAAAGGGTTTTTACGGGGTATTCATATACAAATGGTTGCATTAGTCGGTTAGGCTATATACATGCATAATTGATATAAGTGTTTATAATATATTACGTATATAAAGATAATAGTCTTATATTAATATACTTATATAAGGCACTTTTGATTTTTCAGTTTCGAGCATGTCGGATTCGGAAGATTCTACGTATACTGAGATATCCAGCCCATATGAGGACCTATCTGACATAGGATCACCAGGAGCCGAAGGACCTATTTTTCAGGATCCACCATCTCCAGATTACGTGCCTGGCCTTGAGGAGCCAGAGCAGGCACCACCTTCACCTATCTATGTACCATTTGTTCCGGAGCCTGTTTACCCGGAGTTCTTACCAAAGGACGATGTCCTACCGGCTAAGGAGCAGCTATTGCCTGTTGCTGCCTCACCTACTACTGAGTCACCGAGATACATTCCTGAGTCTAGTCCTGAGGAGGATCCAGAGGAGGATGACGAGGAGGATCCTGAGGAGGATCCAGCCGACTATCCTGCTGACAGAGATGATGAGGAGCCATCTGACGATGACGATGATGATGATGATGATGCAGAGGAGGAGGAGCACTTAGCTCCTGCCAACCCTGCAGCTGTTGCTTATTCAGCTGACCAGGACCCATACCTTGCTTATCGCGTCACGGCTAGGATGTCCATCCAACCCCAGGCGCCGGCACCGTTCCTCTCCGAGGAAGTTGCTGTGCTGAGAGTATTATTGGTTAGCCTTACCTACTCCACCACCATCACAGCTCTCTCCATAATCTATCACCCACTTCCTCAGATACCCTCCTCCGCCACTTACCTATACCATCACCCACAATCCCAATAGCCCACATATGTTCGACGGGATCTATTGGGATCCCGAGCTGCCTGGATTAGAAGATTAGACAGAGAGAAGATGCACTACCATCTCTTGTTCATCGAGACTGAGATGCCTGGATTTGTTTACCGCTCGTAAGAGTGCCGTGTCGTACTACTCCTGGTCCTGGTTTCGAGGTCGAGGAGAGTTTAAACAGCTGGTGCTACTAGGCAGGTTGGGACCCTACACAGCTTTAGGGCCAAAACCTTTATGGATTTGCTGATATGTTAGTGCCGCTTCCAGGTCCGCAAGAGTCTAGAGAGTTAGGCTATAATGGTATTACGCGATACATAGGAGACCTTGTAAGGAGCCATTCCAGGAGATTGCACCGACCACCTAGAGGGGTGTCAATCAGAGAGTTTCTGAGTTGGTTACTACTGTTGACCTGTGGAGGATGAGATCATATATTCTCAGCTGGATGATGCACGGAATGTCGAGCTCTACTTTAGAGCCAGAGGTCAATCATGTTGTACAGGGGTAGGCCATTCCATAGACGCACTGCCCTTCTGATGGAGGAGGAGGCCAGAGTATCTCGTGCCGCTTGGGCACAGTCGATGGATGCTTGCGATCAGGTACGTTCTGAGGGCATATCACTTCGGACTACAGTCATGGCTCAGCAGTCTAAGATCGCTGAGTTGCAGGCAGCAGACCGTAGGAAATAGACGGTGATTTTAGATCTGCTGAAAAGCAGGGACCATGATGACAGATGTCGTTAGTAGAGCACTTAAGATAGTGAAGTGCCTCAAGACTCTAAGATGATCTAGATTCTGAGTCTGCTGGGGACCTGCTATGGATCATACAGTTGCCAGAGCTAAAGAGCGGGTGGCCTTTGTAGCAGTTATTGAGACTGGGTTATGTATGTCTGCGCTGTGACCTGGTATCGGGTTGTTTTTTGGGGGTGTCCCAAGCTAGCGGATCGGGAGTGTGCGGGTGGGTTGGAGTGATAAGAGGGGGATGTGCGGGGTGGTCTGGGGTGCGGCGTAGGGGTGTATGACGAAGACTGGAGGTAGGTGGAGTGACGGGAGTGGTGGGACGGGTGGCTGTGGGGGGAGGGGTTACGTTGGGGGGGGTGAGGGGGTGGGTTTAATTGCTGGGGTGGTGGGGCAATTGGGTGTGTGGGTTAGGTGGGTGGTGGGGGGTTGGTTTGGTTGGGAGGGTGTTGGTTGGGCGTGGGGGGTTGGGACTTGTGGGGTGGTGTGGGGTAATGGGGCAGGGGTGATAGGGGGTGGGTAGGTGGGTTTGAGGGGGTGGGGGTTGTGGGGGGTTTGAGTTCGGGGTTTGGTGTGGGGGGGGGGGGGGTGGTGGTGGGGGGGGCAGTGGGGGTGGGGGGTGGGGGGTTTTTTTGGGTTGTGGGTGGTGTGGGGGTGGGGGGGGGGGGGGGTCGGGGGGGTGGGGGGTTTTTTGGTGGGGGGGGGGTGGGGGGGGGTGGGGGGGGTGGGGGGGTGGGGGGGGGGGGGGGGGGGGGGTTTTTTTGGGGGGTGGGTGGGTGGGGGGGGGTGGCGGGGGGGGGTGGATTTTGGGGGGGGGGGGTTCTGGGGGGTGGAGGTGTTTGGGGTTTTTAGTTGGGTGGGGGGGGGGGTTGGGGGAGTGGGGGATGGGGGGGGGGGGGGGGGTTTTTTTTTTTTGGGGTGGGTGTTGGGGGGGGGGGGTGAGGTGTGTGTGGGGGGTGGGGGGGGTCGTGGGGGGTTGTTGGGGGGGGGGGTGGGGTTTGCGGGGGGGGGGGCGAGGCGTTGGGGGGGGGGGGGGGGGGGGGGGGGGGGGGGGGGGGGGGGGGGGGGGGGGGGGGGGGTTGGGGGGGGGGGGGGGGGGGGGGGGGGGGGGGGGGGGGGGGGGGGGGGGGGGGGGGTGGGGGGGTGGGTGTGGGGGGGGGTATGGTGGGGGGGGGTTTTTGGGGGGGGGGGGGGGGGCGTGGGGGTTGGGGTGGGTAAGGGGGGGGGGGGGGGTGGGGTGGGGGTTTAGTTGGGCGGGGGGGGGGGTTTTGGGCGGGGGGTGGGGGTGGTTTATTGGTTGGGGGGGGGTTTTTTGGGGGGTTTGTTTTTATAATTATGCGGGGGGTGTTGGGGGGGGGCGGGGGGGGGGTGGGGGGGGGGGGGTTGTGGGGGGCGGTGGAGTTTGGGGGTTTATGGTGGTTTGGTTTATTGGGGGGTGGGTGGGGGGGGGGGGGGGGTTGGGGTTGGGGTGAGTTGGGGTGGGGTGAGGGGGGGGGTGTGGGTTTGGGTATGGGGGGGGGTGGGGGGTGATGGGGGTGGGGGGGGTCGGGTGGGGGTTTGGGTCTATGGGGGTTTTCTTGGGTTGGGTGGTTTGGGGGTGGGGGGTGGGGGGGACTTTCTGGGGGTGTGGGATGGTGGGGGGGTTGGGGGGGGTGGCGTGGGGGGGGTGGGGGGGTTTGGGGGGGTTATTGGGGGGGGTGGGGGTGTTGGGCGGGTGGTTGGGGGGGCTGGGCGGGGGTTAGGGGGGGGGGGGGGGGGTGGGTTTGGGGGGGGGGGGGTTGGTGGGGTTGGGTTTGTTTGGTGGTCGGCGGGGTGGGGGCGGAGGGGGGCGGGGGGTGGGGGGGGGGGGGGGGGGGGGGGGGGGGGGGTGGAGGGGTGGGGGGTGGGGGGGGGGGGGCGTGGGGGGGGGGGTGGGGGGGGGGTTTGGGTGGGGGTTGGGGGGGGGGGGGGGGGGGTTTTTTTGGGGGGGTGGGGGGTGGGTGATGGGGTGTGTTGTGCGGGGGGGGGGGGGGGGGTGGTGGGGAGGGGGGGGGTTGTGGGGTTGGGGTGGGGGGGTGGGTGGCGGGGTTGTGGGTTTATGGGGGGGGGGGGGGGGGGGGGGCTTGGGGGGGGGGGGGGGTTGGGGGGGGGCGTTGTGTGGGGGAGGGGTTTTGGGGGGGGGGTGAGGTGGGGGGGGGGGGGTGTCTGGGGGGGGCGGGGGGTGGTTGGGGGGGCGGGTAGGTTTTGTGGGGGGGGGGGTTTTGGGGGGGGGGGGGTGGGGCGTTTTGGGGTTTGTGTTTTGGTGTGGGGGGGGTGGGGGGGGGGGCGGCGGTTTGGTGGTGGTGGGGGGGGGGGGGTGGGGGTGTGGGGGTGGGGGCGGGTTTGGGGGGGTTGGGCTTGGGGGGGGGTGGGTGGGTTTGGGGGGTGGGGGGTGGGGGGGGTGGGGGGGGGGGGGGTGGTGTTGGTGGTGGGTTGGGGGCGGTTGGGGGTTGGGGGGGGGGGGAGGTGGGGGGGGGGGGAGGCGGTCGGTGGGGGTATTGGGGTCTTTTGGGCTGGTGGTTGGGGGGGGGGTGGGTGGGGGGTGGGGGGGGGGGGGGGGGGGGGGAGGGGGGGGGGGGTTTTGGTGGGGGGGGGGGGGGGGGGGGGTTGGGGGGGGGGGTTTGGGGGGGGGGGGTTGGGGGGGGGGGTTGGGGGGTTGGGGGGGGTTGGGGGGTGGGGGTGGGGTGGTGTGGTGGGGGGGGATGTTGGGGTTTGGGGGGGTGGGGGGGGGGGGTGGGGCGGGGGGGGGGAGGGGGGGGGGGGGGTGGGGGTGGTGGGGGGGGGGGTGGGGGTGGGGTGGGTGGGGAGGGGGGTGGGGGTGGGGTGGGGGGGGGGGGTTGTTTTGCGGGGGGGGGGGGGGGTATGGGGGGGGGGGGGGGAGGTTTTTTTGGGGGGGAGGGTGATTGGGGGCGTTACGCACAGTTTTGGGGGGGGGGGGGGGGGTTTTTGGGGGGGGGGGGGGGAGTATTTGGGGGGGTGGGTGGGGTGGAGGGGGGGGGGGGGTTGGGGGGGGGGTGGTGGGGGGGTTTTTGGGTGGGGGGTGGGTGTGTGGGGGTGTGGGAGGGGGGGGGGGTGTGGGGGTTGGGGTGGTGTGGGTTGGGGGAGGGGGGGGGGGCGTGGGGGGTTGTGGGTGGGGTGGGGGGGGGTGGGGGGGGTGGGGGGGGCCGTTGGTGGGGGGGTGGGGGTGGGGTGGGTCGGGTGGGGGGGGGGTTGTTCGGGGTTGGTGTTTGGTTTGTGGGGGGGGTGGGGGCGGTGGGGGGGGGGGGGGGGTGGTGGTGGGGGGGGGGTTGTGGGGGTGGGGGGGGGGGGCTCTGGGGGGGTTGGGGGGGGGGGGGTGGGTGGGGGGGGTGGGAGTGGGGGGGCGGGCGGGGGGGGGTTTGGGGGGTTGTGGGGGGGTGGGGGGGGCCGGTGGGGGGTTGGGGGTGGGGGGTGGTTTTGGGGGTGGGGGGGGGGGGCGGGGGGGGGGGTGGGGGGGGGGGGGGGGGGTTGGGGGGGGGGGGGGGGGGTTTGGGGGTGGGGCGGGTGTGGGGTTGGGGGGTGGGGGGGGGGGGGTGGGGCGGGGTCGGGGGTGGAGGGGTGGGGTTGGGGGGGGGGGGGGGGGTGGGGTTTGGGGGGTGGTTGGGGGTGGTGGGGGGGTGGGGGGTTTTGTGGGGGGGGGGGTGGGTGTGGGGTGGGGTGGGGGGGGGGGGTGGGGGTGGCGGGCGGGGTGGTGGGGGGGGTGTGGAGGGGGGGGGGGTGGGGGGGTGTGGGCTTATGGCGGGGGGGGGGGGGTTGGGTCGGGGGGGGGGGGGTGGGGGGTGGTGGGGGGGGGGGTCGTTTTGGGGTGGGGTGGGGTGGGGGGGGGGGGTGGGAGGGGGGGTGGGGTGGGTGGGGGGGGGGGGGGGGGGGGGGGGGGGGGGGGGGGCGGGTGGGGGGGGGGGGGGGGGTGGGGTGGTGGGGGGAGGGCGGGAGGGAGGTTATGGGGGGGGTTGGGAGGGGGGAGGGGTTGGGGGGGGGGGTGGGGGGTTGGGGGGGGGTGGTGGTGGGGGGTGGTGTGGGGGGGGGTTTTTGGGGTGGTGGTTGGGGGGGTGGTGTGGGGGGGGTGGGGTGGGGGGGTCGGGGGTTGGTTTGGGGCGGTGCGTGGGGGGGGTGGGGGGGGGTGTGGTGGGGTTTGGGGGGTTGGGGGTGGGGGGGTTGGGGGGGGGCGGGTTGGGGCTGGGGGGTTTGTCGGTGTGGGTTTTTGGGTGGGGGGGGGGGGGGGGGGGGGGGGGGGGGGGGGGTTGGGGGGGGGGGGGGGGGGGGGGGGGTTGGGGGGCGCGGGGGGTGGGGTGTGGGTGTGGGGGGGTGGGGGGTTTTTGTTTTTTTTTTTTCGGGGGGTGTGGGGGGGGGGGGGGGGGTGGGGGGGGGGGGGGGGATTGGGGGGGGGGGGGCGGGGGGGGGGTGGGTGGGGGGGGGGGGGGGGGGGAGGTTTTTTTGGGGGGGGGGGGTTGTGTTTTGGGGGCGGTGGTGGGTTGGGGTGGGGGTGGGGTGGGTGGGGGCGTGTGGGGGGGGTTGGGTGGTTGGGGGGGGGGGGTCTGGGGGGGGGGGGGGGGTTTGGGGGGGGTTTGGTGGGGGGGGGGGGGTGGAGGTGGTGGGGGTGGGGGGGTGGGGGGGGGGGGGGGGGGGGGGGCGGGGGGGAGGGGGGGGGGGGCGGGGGTGGGGGTGGTGGGGGAGGGGTGGGGGGGTGGGTGGGTGGGGGGGGGTGGGGGGTGTGTTTTGGGGGTGGGAGGGTTGGGGGGGGGGGGGGTGGGGTGGGGGTGGGGTTGTTTTTGGGGGGTGTGGTTGGGTGTTTCTTTGGTGTGTTGGGGTTATGGTGGGGGGGGGGTGATTGGTTTTTTGGGGGGGGGGGGGGGTTGGGGGGGGGTGGTGGGGGGGTGGGTGGGGTTTGGGGGGGGGGGGGGGGGGGGGTGTGGGGGGGTGTTGGGGGTGTGTGTGGGGTGGTGGGGGGGGGGGGGGGTGTTTGGGTTTGTGCTGGGTCGTCGTTTTTTGGGGGGGTTTTTGGCGGGGGGGGGGGTGGGGGTGGGGGTGTGCGCGGGAGGGTTGGGTGGGGGAGGGCGGGTTGTGGCGGGGGGGGGGGTGGGTGGGTGTGGGTGTCGGTGCGGGGCGGGGGGGGGGGTGGGTTGGTGGTTTGGGGGGGGGGGGGGGGGTGGTGGGGGGGGTTGGGGGGGGGGTTGGGGGTTTTTAATTGGGGGGGCGGTGGGGGCGGGGGGGGGGGGGGGGGGTGGGGGGGTTGGGTGGTTGGGGGGGGGAGGCGGGGGGGGGGGGGTTTTTTTTTGGGGGAGGGGCGGGTTAGGGGGGGGGGGGGGGGGGGGGGGGGTTTGTTTTCTTTCGGTGCGGTTGTTTGGGGTGGGGGGGGGGGGGGTCGGGTGAGGGGGGGTTGGGTTTTTTTTGGGGGGGAGGTTGGGGCGGGGGGGGTGGGGGGGGTTGGGGGGGGGGGGGGCGGGGGGATGTCTTGCTTTTTTGGGGGGTGCGGGGGGGGGGGGCTCGGGTGGGTTTGTGGCGGTTGGGGGCGGGTGGTTACTTGGGGTGGGGTGGGTGGGTGGGGGGGGGGGGGGGGTGTGGGGGGTGGGGTGTTTGGGTGGGGCGGGGGTGGTGGGTGGGGTGGGGGGGGGGGGTTTGGGTTTGGTGTTTGGGGGGCGGGGTTGGTGGGGGGGGTGGGTTGGGGGGGGGTGGCTGTTGTTGGGGGTGGTTGGGTATGTGTCGGGGTGCGGGGGGGGGGGGGTGGGGGGGGGGGGGGGGGGGCGGCGGGGGTGGGGGGGGGGTGGGGGGGGGGGGGACGTGGGGGGGGGGGGGGGGGGGGGGGGGGGGGTTTGGTGGGGGGTGGTTTGGTGGGTGGGGGGGGGGGGGTTGGGGGGGGCGGCGGTTTAGGGGGGGGGGCGGTTGGTGGGGGGTGGGGGGGGGTGGGGGGGTGGGAGGGGGTGGGTGGTGGGTGGGTTTGGGGTGTGGGGGGGGGGGGTTGGGGGGGGGGGTTGGGTGGTGGGCTGGGGGGTGGGGGGGGTGGGGCGTGGGGGGGGTCGGGTGGGTTGGGGCGGGGGGGGTGGGGGTGGGGGCGGCGGGGGGGGGGGGGGGGGGCGTGGGGGGGGTGGGCGGCGGGGTGGGGGGCAGATTGGGGGGTGGGGGGGCGTTGGGGGTCGGTTGGGGTTTTTGGGGGGTTTTTGGGCGGGGGTGGGGGTTGTGTGGAGGTGGGTGGCGGGGCGGGGTGTTTTGGGGGTTTGGGGGTGGGGTGGGGTGTGGGGGGTGTTTGTGGGTGTGTTTGGGGGGGGTGGTGGGGGGGAGGGGGGGGGGGTGGGGGGGGGGGGGGGGGGGGGTGGGGGGGGGGGGGGTGTGGTTTTGTTTTTTTGGGGGGTAGTGGTGGGGGGGGGCGGGTGGGGGGGGGGTTTTTTGGGGGGGTTTTGCTGGGGGGGGCGTGCGGGGTGGGGGTGGGGGGGGTTGTGCTGGGGTTGGGGGGGTTATTGGGGCGGATTGGTGGTTGGTGTGGGTGGGGTTTTTTGGGGGGTTTTGGGGCGGTGGTTGTTTTTTGGGTGGTGGTGTTGGGGGGTGGGTTGGGTGTTGTTTGGGGGGGTGGTGTGGGTTGGTGGTGGGATTATTGGGGGTGGGGGTGTTTTGTTTTTTTGGGGGGGGCGGAGGGCGGGGGGGGGTGGGGGTGGTGTGGGGGGTGGTTGTGGGGGGGGTGTGGGGGGGGGGGTTGGGTTGCTTTGGGGGGGGTGGGGGGGCGGGGGGGGGGGGGTGGGGGGGGGGGGGACCGGGGTGGGGGTTTTTGGGGGGGTGTGGGGGGGGTCGGTTTGGGGTGGGTGGGTGGTTGGGGGGGGGGGGGGGGGGGGGGGGGGGCGAGTGGGGGGAGGGGGGGGTGGGGGGGGTGTTGGCGGTTGGGTGGGGGGGGGGGGGGGGGGGTTTTGGGGGGGTGGGGGGGGGGGGGTGGGGAGGGGGTGGGTTCTTTGGGGGGTTTTTGGGGGGGTGGGGGGGGGTGGGGTGGGTGGGTTTGGGTGTATCGGTTGGGGTGGTTTGTGGGGGGGGGTGGGGGGTGGGGGGGGGGGGGTTGGGTGGGGTTGGGGGGTGGTGGGTGGGGGGGTGGGGGGGGGGGGGTGGGGGGCGGTGGGAGGGGGGTTTGGTGGGGTGGGGGCGGGGGGGTGGGGGCGGTTGGAGGGGGGGGGGGGGTGGGGTGGGGGTGGGTGGTTTTTTTGGGCGGGGGGTGGGGGGGGGGGGGGGCTGTGGGTTGGGGGGGGGGGGGGGGGTGGGGGGGGGGGTTTGGGCGGGGGGGGGGTCTCTTGGGGGGGGTGGGGGGGGGTTTGGTGGTCTTGGGGGGTGGGGGGGGGTGTTTTGGGGTTATTGGGCTGGGGGGGGGGGGTTGGGGGGATGTTTGGGGGGGGTGGGGGGGGGGGGGGGTGGGTGCGGGGGTCGATTGGGGCGGGGCTGGGTGGGGGTGGTGGGGGGGGTGGGGGGGGGGGTGTTTGGGGTGTGGGCGGGGCGGTGGGGTGTGGGGTGTTGGGGGGGGGGGGGGGGGGGGGGGGGGGGTGGGGGTGGTGTGGTGGGGCGGGCTGCGGGTTTGGGGGGGGGGTGGGGGGAGGGGTGCTGGGGCGTGGTGGGGTGGGGGGGGGCTGGTGGCGGGGGGGGTTTTGGTGCGGGGGGGGGGTGGGGTTGGGGTGGGGTTTTTGGTTTGAGGGGGGGGTTGGGGGGGGGGGGGGGGGGGAGGTTCGGCGTGGTGGTGGGGGGGGGGTGTGGCTGGGGTGGGGGGGGGGGGGGGGTGGGGGGGGGTGGGGTGGGTGGGTTGGGGCGGAGGGGGGGCGGGGGGGGTGGTGGGGGGGGGGGGGGGGGTCTTTTGGTGGGGGGGGGGGTGGGGTGGGGGAGCGTGGGGGGGGGGGGGGGGTGGGGGGGGGGGGGGGTTGGGTGGGGGGGGGGTGTTTTGGGGTTTGGGTTGGGTGGAGGGGGGGGTTGTGGGGGGTGGGGGTGGTGGGGGTGGGTGTGGGGGGGGGGTGGTGGGGGGGGGGGGGTCGGGGGGGGTGGTGGGGTTGGTGGGTGTTTGGGGTGGGGGGGGGGGGGGTGTGGGGGGGGGGGTTTGGTGGGGTGGGGTCTGGGCGGGGTGGGGCTGGGGGGGGGGCGGGGGGGGGGTGGGTTTGTTTGGTGTGGGGCGGTTGTTTGGGGTGGGTGGGGGGGTTGGGGGGGAGGGGGTGGGGGTGGGGGGTTTGGGGTGGGGCGGGCGGTTGGTGCGGTGGTGGGGGGGTTTTTCTTATATAGGGTTGGGGGCGTTTTATTTGGGGGTGAGTTCGCGTGGTTGGTTAGGGGGGCTGGTGTGGGGGGGGGGGGCGGGGGTGGTGGGCTAGGGGTGGCGGTTGGGGGTGGTGGGGTGGGGTGGGTGGTGGGGGGTTGGGTGGGGGGGAGGCGGGTGGGGGGGGGGGTGGGTGGTTCTCTGGGGGGGTGGGGGTGGGGGGGGGTGGTTGTTGGGGGGGTCGGGTGGGGGGGGGGGGTGGGTTGAGGGGGGGTGGGGGCTTTGGGGGGGTGGGGGGGGGTGCCTTGTGGGGGGGGGGGTGGGGGGGGGTTTGGTGGGGGCGGGGTGGTTGGGGGGGGGGGGGTGGGGGGAGGGGGGGGGGGCGGCGTGGGGGCGGGGGGGCGGGGGGGTGGTTTTTTGGGGGGTTGGCGGTGGGGATGTTGTGGGGGTGCGAGGTTTGGGGGGGGGGGGGCGTGGGGGGGGGGGGTCGTGGGGGGGTTGGGGCGGGGGGGGGGGTTGGGATTTTTTATGTTTGGGGGGGGGGGGTGCGGGGGGGGTTATGGTGGGGGTTGGGGGGGGCGGTAGTTCTTGGCGGGTGGTGGTGGAGGGGGGGTTTTGGTTGGCGGTGGGGGGGGGGTTTCTTATTTGGGGGTGTGGGGGGGGGGGGGGTTTGGGGTTGGGGGGGGGGGGGGGGGGGGTGGGTGGGGGGGGTTGGGGGGGGGTGGGGGGGGTGGGTGTCTTTGGGGTGGTGTGGGGGAGGGGGGGGGGGGGGGTGGGTGGGGTGTTGGGTGGGGGGGGTTGGGGTCTTGGGGGGGAATAGGGGTGTGGTTTTATTGGGGGGAGGGGGGTTTGGGGGTGGGGGTTGGGTGGTACTGGGGGGTGGGGGGGGGGGGTGGGGTGGGGGGGTGGGGGGGCTGGGTGGTGCGGGGGGGTGGGGGGCCTGCGGCGGGGGTTTGGTGAGGGGGGGGTGTGGGGGGGGGGGGGGGGGGGTGGGTCTTTTTGGGGGGGGGGGGTTGTGGATTTTTGGGGCGAGGGTTTGGGGTGGGGGGGGGGGGGGAACTTTTTGGGGGGGCGGGGTGGGTGGGGGTGGGGTGGGGCGGGGGGGGGGCGGGGGGGGGGGGGGGGGGGTGGGTGGCGGTTGTTTGAGTGTTGTTGTGTGGAGGGGGTTGTGGCGGGGGGGGGGGTGGGGGGGGGGGGGGGGGGGTGGTTGGGGGGGGGGGGGTGGGTGGGGGGGGGGGGCGGGGGAGGGGTGGTGTGTGGTTGGGTGGTGGGGTGTTTGGGGGGTGGGGGGGGGTATTTGGGGGGGGGGGGGGCGGGAGGGGGGGGTGGGGGGTGGATGTTGGTGGGTGGGTGTATTGGGGGGTGGGGGGGGGGGGGGGGGGGGTGTGGGGGTGGGGGTGGGTATGTGGGGGGGCGTGGGGGGAGGGGGGGTGGGGGGGGGGGGGGTGGGGGGGGGGTGGGGTGGGGTGGGGGGGGGGTGGGGGGGGTGGGGGGGGGTTGTTGGGGGGGGGGTGGGGGTGGGGGTGGGGGTGGGGGGGGGTGGGGGTCGGGGGGTTGGGGGGTGGGGGGGGGGGGTGGAGGGTGGGGCGGGTGGGTGGGGTGGGGGGGGGGGGGTGGGGGGTGGGGGGGGGGGGTGGGGTGGGGGCTGGGGGGGGGGGGCGTCGGTGGGGGGGGGGTCTTGCTTGGGTGTGGTGGGATGGGGGGGGGGGTGGTTGGGGGGGGGCGGGGAGGGTGGGGGGGGGGTGGGGTTGGGGGGGGGGGGGGGGGGGGTGGTGGGGGGTGGTTTGGGTTTTTTTTTTTGTTTTGGGGAGGGGTGGGAGGGGGGTGGGGGGGTGCTTGGGATTCGGTGGGTTTTGGGGGGCCGTTGTGGGGGTGGGGGTGAGGGGGGGGGGGCGGGGGGGGTGGGGTGGGGGGTTTTGGGGGGGGGGTTGCGGGCGGGGGGGGGGGGGGGGTGGGGGGGGCGGGTGGTGGGGGGGGTGGGTGGGGGGGGGGGTGGGGGGGGGAGCGGGGGGGGTTTGTTGGGGGGTTATGTTGGGGCGGTGGGGGGGGAGTGGGGGGGGGGGAGTTGGGGGGGGGGGGGGGGTGGGGTGGGTTTGGGGGGGGGGGGGGGGGGGAGGGGGTGTTGGGTTTGGGGTGAGTGGCGGGGGGGGGGGGGGGGGTTTTTTGTTTGGTTTGGGGGGGGTGGGTGGGGGGGGGGGGGGGGGGGGTGTGGTGGGGGGGGGGGGTGGGTAGTCGTGGGAAGGGTTGGGGGGGTGGGGGGGCGGGCGGGGTTGGGGGGGTTTTGGGGTTGGGGTGGGGGGGGTGTGGGGGGGGGTTTGGAGGTGGTGGGGGGGGTGGGGGGGCGTGGGGGGGGTATTGTTGGGGGGCGCGGGGGGTTGGTGTGGGGGGCTGGGGCGGGGGGGGGGGCTTCTGGGCGTGGCGAGGTGTTTGGGGGGGTGTGGGGGGGGGGGGGGGGGGGTGGGGCGGGGTTTTGTTGGGGGGGGGGTGGGGGGGGGGGGGGGGTTTTTGGGATTGGGGTTGGTGTTGTGGTGAGTGGGGGTGGGGGTTGGGGGCTTTGGGGAGGGCGGGTGGGGCGGGGGGGGGGGGGTGGGGGGGTTTGGGTGGGTGGGGGGGGGGGTTTTTTTTGGGAGTGGGGGGGGGGGTGGGTGTAGGTGGGTTTGTTGGGGGTTGGTTGGGGGGGGGGTGGGGGTGGATTTGGTTTGTGGTTTTGGCGGGGGGGGGGGGGTCTGGTTGGCGTGGTTGGGGGGGGGGGGGGGGGGTGGTGTGGGGGGGTGTTGGTTGGGGGTTTTGGGGGGGGGCGGGGGTGTGGGTGGTGGGGGGGGGAGGGGGGGGTTGGGGGGGGGTTTTTGGGGGGGGGGGGGGGGGGGGGGGGGGTGGGGTGTTTTTGGGGGGGGTGTGGGGGGGGTCGGTGGGGGGGGGGGGTTTGTTTGGGGGGGGGTGGCGGGGGGGGGGGGAGGGGCGGGGGCGGGCTGGCGGTGACGGGGTGCGGTTGGGGTGGGGGGGGGGGGTTTGGTGTGGGATTTGGTGTTATTGTTTTTGTCGGTGGGGTGGGGGGGGGGGGGGTGGGTTGGTTTGGGTGGGGTGGGCGGGTGGGGGTGGTGGGGGGGGGTTGGTGGGGTTGGGCGGTGCGCGGGGTTGACGGGGCTGGTGGGGGGTGGGTTGGGGGGGGCGGGGGGGGTGGGGGGTGTTTTGGGGGGGGGGCGGGGGGGTTGGGGGGGGGTGGTGGGGGTGGGGGTGGTGGGGTGGGGGGGAGGGGGGGGGGGATGGGGGGTGGGGGGGGCTGTGTTTGGTTGGGGGGGGGGGGGGGGGGTCTTGCTGGTGGTGGGTGGTTTGGAGGGGGGGGTGGGTTTGGGGTGGGGGGGGGGGGGGTTTTTGGAGGGGGGGTGTGGGGTGGGGGGGGGTGGGGGTGCGTGTTGGGGCGGGGGTGTTTGGGGGGGGGTGGGTGGGGGGTGGTTGTGGGGGGGGGGGGGGGGGGGGCGGGGGGGGCGTGGGGGCGGGCGGGGTGGGGGGGGATTTTTAATGGGTGGTTGGGGGGGTTTATTTGGGTGGGGTGGGGGGGCGGGGGGGGATGGCGTGGGGGTTGTGGCGGGGTGGGATTGGGTGTGGGTTTTGTGGGTTAGCGGAGGGGGGTTGGGGGGTGGGGGGGGTGGGGGGGGGGTGGGGGGGGGGTGTTTTTTGGTGTGGGGGGGGTGGGGGTGGCGGGGGGGGTTTTGGGGGGCGGGGGCGGGTCGGCGGTGTGGGGGGGGGGGGGTGGGGCGGTGGGGGGGGGGGTGTTTTTTGGGTGGTGTGGGGGGGGGGGTGGGTGGGGGGTCGTGTTGATTTTTTTTGGGGGGGGTGGGGGCGGGGGGGGAGGGGGGGGGTTGGGGGGGGGGTTTGGGGGTTGGGGTGGGGGAGGCGTTGGGGGGTGTTGGTGGCTGGGGGTGGAGGGGGGGGGGGTTTTTTGTTGGGGGGATTGGGGTGGGGGTTTTGGTTTGGGGGGGGGTTGGGGGGTGTATTTTGGGGGGGTTGGGGGGGGGGGGGGGGGTCGGGCGGTTTGGTGGATTTGGGGTGTCTGGGGGGGGTGGGGGGGTTTGGGGGGGGGGGGTGCGGTGGGGGGCCGTGGCTGGGGGGGGTGGGGGTGGGGGGGTTGGGGGGGGCGGTTTTTGGGTATCTGGGGGGGGGGTTGGAGGGGTGGGGGGGGGGGTGGGGAGGTGGGTGGCTTGTTTGTTTTGGGCGGCGGGAGGGGGGGGGGTGGGGTTTGGGGGGGGGGGGGTGGGGTGGTGGGGGGGGGTGGGGGGGTGGAGTGGTGGCGGGGGGGTGGTGGGTGGGGGGGGGGGGGGAGGGTGTGGGGGGGGGTTAGGTGGGGGAGGGTGGGGGGTGGTGGGAGGGGGGGGTGGGGGGGGGGGAGTGGTGGGTGGGGGGGGGGGGGGGGGGTGGGGGGGTGGGGGGCGCGGGTGGGGGCGGTGGTGGGGTGGGTGTGGGTGGGGGGTGTCTTGGAGTCGGGGGGGGAGCGGAGGGGGGGTTTGTGGGGGGGAGGGGTTGGGGGGCGGGGGGCGGCGGGGGGGGCGGTGGGGGTGGGTGGTGTTTTTGTTGGGTGGGGCGGGCGTGGGGGGTGTGTGGGCGGGTGTGGGGGTTTTGGGTGGTGTGGGTTTGGTTTTGGGGTGGGGTGGGGGTTGGGGGGTGGGTGGGGGGTGGGGGGGGGGGGCGTTTGCGGGGGGTTTTGTTTGGGGGTTGGCGTGTTGTGGGGGGGGGGGTGGGGGTTTTTTGTGGGTGTGGGGGGGTATTGTGTGGTGGGGTGTTTTTGGGGGTTTGGGGGGGGGTGGGGGCGGGGGGGGGGGGGGCGTGGGGTGGGTGAGGGGTTTGCGGGGGCTTTTGGGCGGGGGTGGGATTGGGGGTGGGGGGTGGCGTGGGGGGGGGGGTGGGGGGTGGGGGGGTGGGGGGGGTTGGGGGGGGGTTGGGGGTGAGGGGGGGAGGTGTTTGGGTGGGGGGGGGGGGGGTGGGGGGGGTGGGGGGGGGGTTGGGGGGGGGGGTTTTGAGGGTGCGCGGGTGGGGGGGGGGGGTGGGGGGTTTCGGGGGGGGATTGGGGGGGTGGCGTCGGGGGGGGGGTGGGGGGGTGGCGGTGGTGGGGGGGGTGGGGGGTTTGCGTTGGGGTTAGTTGGGGGGGGGGGGGGGTGTTGGGGCGGGGGGGGGGGGTGGGGGGGGGTGTGGGGGGGGGTGGTGGGGTGGGAGGTGTTTGGCCTGGTGGGGGTGGGGGGCGGGTGGTGGGGGGGGGGTGTTGGGGGGGGGGGGGGTTTGTTGGGGGGGTGGGAGGGGGGGGGGGGGTGGGGGTGGGGGGGGGGGGGTGGGGTGGGGTGGGGGTGGGGGGGGGGGGTTTTGGGGGGGGGGGGTGGGAGATAAGTAGGATGGGTTAGTCGGAGGGTTATGGGGGGGGGGGTGCGGGGGGGGGGGGTTGGGGGGAGGGTTGTTGGGGGTTAGTATGGGGGGTTAGGGGCGGGGGGGGGGGGTTATGGGTTGGGGGGGGTTGGTTTAGGGCGGGGGGGGGGTGTTTGGGGTGTGGTTATTATATGTGGTTAGTTATGGGGGGGTTGCTGGTGGGGTTGGTGGGGGTCGGGGGGTTGGGGGGGGGTGGGTGGGTGTGTGGGGGGTGCGGTTGGGGGGGGGGTTTTTCTGTAGGGGGGTGGAGGTTGGGTGGGGTGGAGGGGGGGGGGTGGGGGGTTGTTGGGGTTGGGAGGGTTTTGGTGGGGGTGGGGGGGGGGGGGGGGGGGTGGTTGGCGGGGGGGGTGGGGGTATTTGGTGTGGGTTGTGGGGGGGGGGGTTGGTGGGGGTGGGTGGGGTGGGTTGTGGGGGGTGGGAGTAAGGGGTTGTTATGGGGGTAGGTGGGGTTGTGGGGTGGGGGTGGGTGGGGGGGGGGGGGGGGGGGGGGGTGGGGGAGCGGTGGTTTTTGTGTTTTGGGTGGGGGGGGGAGCGTGTTGGGTGGGGTTTTATTTTTGGGGTTGGGTTTTGGGGGGTGGGGGTTGGGGGTGGGGGGGGGGGGGATGTGGGGGGTCCGATGCGGGGGGTGGGGTTGGGGGTGTGGGGGGGTGGTGCTGGTTGGCGGGGGACGTGTGGTGGGTGGTGGTGGGTGTGGGGGGGGTGGGGGTGGGGGGGGTTTGGGGGGGGTGTTTGGGCGTTGGGGTGGTTTCTTGGGGTGGGCGGGGGGTGGGTGGGGGGCGGTGGGGGGGGGGGGGGGGGGGGTGGGGGGGGGGTGGTGTGGGGGGTGGGGGGGTGGGGGGTTTGGGGGTGTTGATTGGGGGGGGGGGGGGTGGGCGGGGGGGGGGGGGGTCTGGGGCCGGGTGGGGGGGGGGGGGGTGGGGGGGGGGTGGGGTGGGGGGTGGGGGCGGGGGGGGGGGGGGAGGTGGGGGTGGTTGTTTTTGGGGGGGGGGTGGGGGGAGGGGGGGGTGGGGTTTTGGTGGGGCCGGGGGGGTGGGTCGGGGGGTGGGGGTGGGGGGTTTGGGTTCGGGGGGCGGGGGTTGGGGGGGGTTTTGGAGTGGTGGGGGGGCGGGGGGGGGGGTGTTTGGGGTGTAGGGGGGGGTTTGTTGGGGGGGTGGGGGTTGGGGGGGGTTTTGGGGGGTGGTTTGGGGGGGGTGGGTTTGTGGGGGTGGGGTTGGGGGGGGGGGGGGGGGGGTGGGTGGGGTGAGGGTTTGGGGGGGGGGTGGGGTGGTTGTTGGGGGTGCTGGGGGGGGGTTGGGGGGGGGTTTTTTTGGTGGGGGGAGGTGGGGGTGGGGGGGGGGGGTTGGTGGGGGGGGGGGGGGGGGGGGGTGGGGGGTGGGGGGATGGGGGGGGGGGTGGGGGGGGTGTGGGGGTGGGGGGCGGGTTGGTGGGGGGGGTGGGGTGGGGGGGGTTGGGGGGGGTGGTGGTGCGTGGGGGGGGGGGTTGATGGGGGTTGTGGTTAGGGGTTGGGTGTGTTTGGGGTGGTGGGGGGGGGGGCGGTGGGTTGGGTCGGGGTGGGGGTTGGGGGGGGGGGGGTGTTGTTGGGTGGTGTGGGGTGGGGGGGTGGGGGTTGGGTGGGGGGGGGGTTTGGTGGGGTGGTGGTGGGTGGGGGGGGGTGGGGGGGGTTGGGCTGTGGATGGGGGGCTGGGGCGTGTGGGGGTGGGGGTGGGTCGGGGGGCGGGGGGTTGGTTCTGGGGTTTTGTGGGGGTGGGGGGGGGGGTTGGAGGGGGTTCGCTTTGGGGTCTGGCGTTTGGTGGGGGGGGGGTGTTTTGGGGGTGGGGGGTGTTTTTTTGTTTCTTTGGTGTGGGGTTGGATGTTTTGGGGGGGGGGGGGGTGGGGGGGGGGGGGGGGTTTTATATACTATAAAATATATAATAATATTCCAAAAGAGCAATTAAGAACTTTCCTAAAGTCTCCCTTAAGAAAAGCTCACTCTAAAAGATATATATAATATATAATACGTATATTTAACCGGGAAGAATGATCACCCGGGTCGTTTCCCCAACGACTTGTGAAATTGAAACCTTGCTTTAGCTTGGATTATGATTTGAATGAGAGAAAAGATATTTTTGAGTATCTATAACTACTAAATAAAAGCAACAATTAAAATGAACAATTAAAAGCAATTAAACACTTAAACTAATTAACGGGAGCAAATAAAACGCGACAAATAAGCAAATACACTAAAATTAACTCCTAAAAATGCAAACTAAATTTCTAAACCTAAATTAGGACAAAAGAAAATTTTAAGAAAAAGAAAAACATTTTTTTGATTATTTTTGAATTTATTATGAATTAAAAACTATTTTAATCTAATTAAATCCTAAAAAATAGCAAATTAAGTCCTAAAAATTTAGAAAAATGATTTTTAAACTTAGAAAAGTCTAAAGTAACTTAAAAACTCAGAAAACTATTTTTAACTATTTTTAAAATTAAAATCCTATTTTTAAAATTAAAAATAAAGGCTTAAAAATGAAAATTAAAATCTAAAAGTGTTGAAAATGATTTTTCTGAATGTAAACCTAAAAGTATTTAATCTAATGCTAAAAACTATTTTTTTGTATTTTTCTGAAACTTTTTTCTATTTTTTATGATTTTTTGAAAATTAAAACCTTAGAAAAATGATTAAAAATAATCTACTTGATGGAAAAATATCAAAAATTCAGGGAAAGTCCAATAAGCTACAAAGATCAAGGGAAAATTATCACTAACCCCTCAGCTTATCAAATAAGCTCCTAATAAGCACTAAGAAGCTACGGCTTTTTTAAGTAAAAGGAAATGAAAAAGGGTTTATTAATTAAATGAATGGAGAAGAGGTTGGATGAGCTATTGTAGCACAAGTGTTAAGGCTGTGGTGTTGTGAGAGGGAGGTCGTGGGTTCAAGGTTGTCTAACAACCCTTTTTGTATTTTTTTTTATTTTTCAAAACTTAAAGAACAAAAATTGTAAAACAAGCTAATGTGAGCAACTTTAATGAAGGCAACATAAGCTCTAAACCAAAAATAAGCTCTTAAAAGCTTTTGAAAGAAACTGTCAACAGAAAGTGAGCTTTTGAGCTCACTTTTGCTAATTTCTATTTAACCACTTGCACAAATTTATCACAATTACCATATTTTCATGATAGAATTCAAAACAAAACCCTTCAATGTACAATTTATATCATTGTATTTGATTTTATACTACATTATTACTTCATTATAAATGCAAGTATACATTATATAAAAGACCAAAAACATATCTACATATACACATTCTAATTTCGCGTAATAATGACTAGAAAGCACAGAAGACCAAGGAACCAGCACAAATATCTTATACATGCATCTTATATCACTTGAACTCATGACTAGCTTTCTTATCCAAGATAAGCTTCAACTTTCTTTTCAAGTCTTCTTATCCTTTGCCACCTTGCATAAATCAACTAGACATCAGAAATATCTTCATGAGTCCCCAAGTAGTATATATATGCATGCATATGAGAGCTAGGGACTTATACACTTCATTTCATTACAAGAAAAATTCAAATCTCTCTTTGTTCTGTCTAGGAGACCAGATCAAAACCTCTCCACCATATCATAGCTTGATTTCTATCATTATAAAGCATACAATCTATCATATCTAAGGTATTCTAAGATATTTTTAATGAGTTGGATAACCATTTGAAAGGAAGGAATCAAGAAAAGAAAGAAAGGGTTTTACTGGGAAAAAATTAGGGTTTTCATTCTAATTTTTCTAGCCAAGAGTTTAAATCACAAGGGTGTGATTGGTTTTATTTTCTCTACTCATCCACACAAGGTTATATATAAAGCTTAATCATTTCATAACTAAGATTTTATGTGTTCATATGTTATATTTAGCTAAATCACCATTTATGGTACTTTTGAATATGTAAAATGAATTTTTACTTATGATCATTGTTTTGTACACTTATTTACATGTCATATGGATGATAATATTATGTTAAAAGGAATGTATAAGTATTTTAACATGTTGGTTAAGTATTAACATGTATAAGTGCAAATTAGGGTTTTAATGATTTACTTAATAAGTTGCAAATGAAAATGATGTAAATAACATGTTAAACTTGTTATCTTGGATATTCTTAAGCAAAGTATGACCTAATGGATTTTATATATGTAAAACATTAGATAGAAATATTGTGAAGTAGTTGTAATAAGGTGGTTGTAGCTAAATGGTACAAAAATCATGCTTAAAACATGTCTTAATCATCAAACTTCAAACCTTCCATTTTGGTCCGAATTTCTTAATAGCCCTTTTATGTTTTATAAAGATAGTAACTTATGAGGTTCCAAAATTATAAGAAATCGAAAAAACGGATTAATAACGAAGAAGATACCTAATTACGGATGTTTACGACGCTAAATCTTTATAAAACGAATTTTAGAAAATTTACTATCATGGCAGAAACTTATACTTTGTAACATCAATAATTTGATAAACTTCAATTACGGAACGTGTTCGAATGATGCTAAAAAACGGTAGCTATATAACGATTAAGATACGACTAAAAACGGGTTTTACGTTAATTAAAAGTATAAATCGTTTTTATTAGCTGTTAAGAACAGTAAGACACTATTCATCAAGAATTCAAAAAACTAAAAAATGTGATTTTAGATCACTGTTCTTATACGAAAGAGTGGGCGTTAAGAACGCGAGAAACGGGCTTATAAATCGTAAAGTTATGGTCATTTTATGCTAAAGGCGTAATTATAACGTTTTTTCTTATAAATACGATTTCACGTAAACTATTAGCTTGGTGATTAGTCTTTAGAATATATATGTTATTAGTTATCAAAGCGCTATATTATTTATTTTCTAGGGTAATTTTCATAATGAGGCTTCTTCGGATGGCATATTGACGAGTTGTTGGATTTACGATTTAAAGTGTCCTAACTCCTCGTACGTCATGTCATGACCTCTTAAATTATGATAGCCCGAACGATAGTACGATGATAACTATATAGGATATTTATTCAGTTGTTTTTAGAAAACGTACTTGAAAACTGATTCGACCGATATTAATATGTTGCTATTCGGGCGTTAGCGTGGAGCGTTTTTACTTGGGTATTTTGTTATCAGTTTACTTCACTTAGGTGAGTTCTTAGTGCTCCATGTTTTACAATTATTAAATTACAAGTTTTTGGGCTGTGAGAACATATGCTTGTTTGTCAAATTGGACGCAGTGTACATTTTATCATGATTACGTGTTGCCTAAGTAGGGAATAACGCACTATGCCCATGAATCATGAACTGTCAATTACTGGAATGAGAATGTGAGCGCAAATGATTATGATAGATCAATTTGGGATGACTCCACGTTGGGTGTACTAGCTATCACTGGAAATGAACCGTATAGCATGTCAGATACTGGATGTTACGGTTGACATCATCAGGGCTGTAGGCCACCTCTACCCCACACATCCCAACAGCACTACCACCAATGTTTATATATTTGTATTCAAAAATTAATGTTCGAGCTTCGGTGTGTCATGAGCTTAGGCAAAGTATTGCAATTTTTGTGATGGTCTGCATTGTTGCGATTATCATGGGAAGTTTCTTGTCGGTCCTACTATCATTTACATAAACCTATGAAATTCACCAACTTTTATGTTGACGGGCGGGCTTTTTTAAATGCATGTTTTTTAGGATAGGTCATTAAGACGAGGTGCGAAAGGATACTTGGTTGGTTATATTTTGAATTATGATTAAAGACTTTAGTCGCATTACATTTATGTATATTGTTATGGGTTGAGATCTTTGTAATAATAACTTGTAAACAAGTAAAGCTTCAGGCTTTTGTAACACATACTTTAGTAAAATCCTTATGTATCATGTTTTTTAAATGACCTTTTTTGGTCGTTCTTATATTTCTTGTGTTATTGATCTGAGAAGTAAATGCCACCGGACCCTTATTCCGTTGCGGACCCAATTTGGGGGTGTTCAGTTGGTATCATGAGCCCAGGTTATAGAGAACCAGCGTTCAATGTTTTTGCTTGGACTTAAACCGTTTTCAAACATTGCATACATACAAAGGGATTTTCACGGGACATACATACACAAATTGTGCATTAGTCGGTTAGGCTAGATGCATGCATGATTGATATTCATGATTGATATACATGTTATAATATAAATGTATATTACTATAAGAGTCTTATATTAGCATACTTATATAAGCTAAATTTTGATTTCATATATTATCATGTCAGATTCTGAGGATTCTACAGTTACATACACATCAGTACCCTTTCCAGTTGAGGATGATTTAGACATTGGTTCACCAGGAATCGATGGACCAGCATTATGCCAGAGGACCATATGCTTAATAATGGCTGCTTTATGATGGTTCCACCATCGCCTGACTAATACATGGCACTGAGGTTCCACAATCAACTGATACATACATGGCCCTGAGGAGCCGCAGTCACCTTCCCCATGACTTTATTCCCTGAGCCGATGTACCTGAGTACATGCCACAGGGGATGAGATACTCCGGCGAGGAGCAGCCACTACCTGCTGCTGCTGCCTCACCCACTGCAGATTCACCAGGATATGTTTCTGAGTCTGATCCGGAGGAGGGAGCCGGAGGGAGGTCGATGAGGATCAAAACAAGCATCCAGCTGACTACCCTTGTGATGGGGATGATGTGATGATGAGGTTGAGGACTGTGAGATGAGGATTGAGGAGGAGGAGGAGCACCCAGCTCCGGCCGACTCTGTCCCACCTGTACACCGTATGACTGCCAGGATATCTATCCGGGATGAGCCATCCATATCACTTCCTCCTAGGGAAGAGGTCGAGAGACTTCTTGCCTTAACCACCCCACCACCATCACCACTTACTCCACTATCATCTCCATTACCACAGATACCATCACCAACACCCAATAGCCCTACTCATATTGAGATTCCCGAGAGTTGTTTACCTCTTCGGAAGAGGGTGCGTTTTGCTTCTCCCACCCCTAGTCGTGAGGTCGGGGAGAGTTCAGCAGCCGGTGCTGCTAGGCAGGATAGACCTACCATAGCGAGGGACGACCCTTACTCCATAGCGAGGGAGGACCTTTATGGATTTGTCGATATGGTTGATGTCCCTCCTAGATGTTCGACGTCTAGGGAGTTAGACTATGGCATTACGGATACATGGGATGATCTGGTAGGAGCCATCGATGAGATTGCACCGACCACCGTAGAGGGGGTCAATCAGAGGGTTACCGATCTTGCTACCATTATTGAGGAGGAGACTACCAGCATGTATGGTATTATGGAGGATGCTCAAGATGACCGGTCTCAACTGAGAGGCCGAGTCAACTTGTTGTATAGGGATAGGCCTGTTCATCGTCGTTTAGCAGTAATGATAGAGAGAGAGGCTAAGATGGCTCGTGAGGCTTGGGGACTATCCATGGATGCTAGCGACTATGCACGTTCAGATGTTATGTCATTACGTACTACGGTAGTGGCGCAGAGTGCATTGATTTCAGAGTTACAGTCAGCAGATCACAGGAGACAGAGGGTGATTTCAGAGTTGTTGGCATCAGACCACAAGAGACAGGTTCAGTTGACTAAGACATTGAGGTTGCTGAAAGGACTACAGACACAGATGGTCGAGTTTCAGAGGCAGCATGGACCCGCAAAAGGTCCGGCACAGCCTGATGCACCAGGAGAGGCTGGTAGCAGTTCCTAGATTTGGTTATGTTGTAGCTATGCTATGCAGCCTGTTAAGTATTATGGGTTATTCCCAGCTAGCAGACTGTATAGATCTTTTGTTTTGTTTAGCTACCCAGTATAGGTCTTTTGTTCAGGTATTATCTACCTTGTACAGCATACTAAGTGTTACGGGTATATCCCGGCTAGTATGGCTTTAGGTTGTTTCTTTTGTCTTGTAACCTAAGTGTAGTAATCATCTTGTATCTGAACCGAACATGTATGTTTTTCCAAGTTATATATGAAATGGACGGATTACGTTATCTATGAAATCGAATTTATTATAAATGAATGTCGATTTGGTTATACCACGATTAATTTCAATAACAGTTGTACATTTCACTGTGTGATGTGATCTCGTTTTATTTAATGTGTATATGTTATGTCATAGTTATGATTTTATGAAATCTAACGGGTATTATGTTTTCTTGTGATTTAAAGAAAATGGCACCAAAGAGAAAGACCACGAGGTTAAACCCAGATGCAACACCAACACCAGTCACAGACACTCATACCACTACATCTGTCACCAATGCCCAAATTCAGGCAATGATTAACGAAGGCGTTACTGCTGCACTGGCAGCACGTGATGCAACCAGGAATGGCGATGATAGCCATACTTCAGGAACGGGTGCCAGAAGGCCTGTGCAAGTTGCTCGTGAATGCACCTACCCGGACTTCCTAAAATGCCAACCCTTGAACTTCAAGGGCACTGAGGGAGTTGTCGGACTCACTCAGTGGTTCGAAAAGATGGAATCTGTTTACAGCATAAGCAACTATACAGTAGCATGCCAGGTCAAATTTGCTACGTGTACCCTGCAAGGAAATGCTCTTACATGGTGGAACTCCCATGTTAAGACCACTACTCCTGAAGCTGCCCATGCAATGCCATGGAGGACACTGAAAAAGATGATGACAGACAAATACTGCCCAAGGGGCGAAATTAAGAAGCTGGAGTTTGAAATGTGGAATTTGAAGGTGAAGGGTACCGATGTGGTAACCTATAGCCAACGTTTCCAAGAACTGGCACTAATGTGCGATCGGATGTTTCTGGAAGAAATAGACCAAGTTAAGAAATATGTCGGTGGCTTGCCCGACACGATCCATGGCAGTGTGATGGCGACTAAGCCAAAAACTATGCAGGATGCCATTGAGTTCGCCACTGAACTCATGGACAAAAAGATCAACACTTGGGCTGAACGTCAGGCTGACAACAAAAGAAAGTCTGATGACACCGCCAGGAACAACCAGAATCAGCAACCAAACAAGAGACAAAACACTGGAAGAGCTTATGCCGCAGGAAATGGTGACAGGAGACCATACGGAATTTGGTCATTTAGGTCATGACTGCAAGAATCCCCTAAATGTCAACACTGGGGCTAATCAGAGGGTTTGTTTTGAATGTGGTGCTCTGAAATCACCCTCTGTCTCCTCAGCTCCGTGCAACTATAAAATCACTATGCCTTTGACCCTTTCCTACAAAGAACGTAATGCCAAATCTTGAACGGGGGAGCGGCGAGGCGGGGAGGGGGTCTATACTCTTGGGGGACCTGCTATAGGATATTTCCCCCTGCCACAGGGCTGAAACCATACCAGCTCCTATCTAGTTAGTGCATCAATGCAGTCTCATAAGTGTCTGGCCTGTCCAGAGTATCTCTACATAGCATAGAATCCTGCGTTCCTGCTCCTTGGACCTGCAGTAAGCTCATCACCCTAGTATTACCCCATCCAAGGGTCATACCGGTGCTACCTCCTCAATAGCCTCTCTCGGGTCTATCCAAACATCTCTAATCCCATAGCCGACCTTCTCGGCTCTCCGTCTTCTGATCTCGGTATCCATAGTACCAACAAACCCATAGTCTGTCCTACGACCTCTAATCGGTCTAGTGGCAGCTCCAACTGAACTCTCTCCAAGCTCGTACCTAGGACCAAGGTCAATACCCAACCTCTTCTGAGTGGTATTTTTTTGGAGTAATCCTCGGGCCCTGTCATGTCCAGATCAGGTGGGAAAGATAGTAACTGCAAAAATGTTGATGAAGTAGTTTGTGGTAATATGGATGAGATATGGATGGTGGTCTCGCTCTCAGCCGATCATAGCATCGGCGATAGCAAACCAACGAGCAAATAAGACTAGATAGGTGGTTGCGGAAATGGGGGAGATGGTAGTATTGGTAAAGGAAGTATAGTATAGGAGTAAGTGGGTGATGGTGGTAGGAGTTTTATGGGGGGGTGGGAAAGGGGATATAATGTAAGATGAAATTGGTGGGGGTTGGGTGGTGTGGGAATGGAAAAGTTGTTGTGAAGTGATTAAAATGATAGATGAGGAGGTTTTGGTATTGAGAATTTGAGTGAGAAGAAGAAGAAGAAGAAGAGAAGAAGATGAAAGAAGAGAATGATTATTATTTAAAGAAGAAGAAGAATGATGATGATTAAAGTGATATATGGGGTTTATGGTGAAAAGAGGGTGAAGAAGACACAACAGGGGGGGGTGGGGGGAAGTCGTATAGCGACATCTTGTGCAGATATCTAATAAGTTATGTATCTTACTCACGAGCGAGAGTCTGACAGGTTTGATGAGAGTGGGGGTTGATGTGATGTGGGAGGAGACGAGGAAGGAGTATCTCATCCTCTGTGGTATGTACTCAGGTTAATTCGATCAGGAACAAAGTCAATGGGGAGGTGACTGAGGCTCCTCGGGGCCAGGTATGTAGTCAGCATGTGAACCTAATAAGCAGCCCATTATGGTAAGCATATGGGGTCCTCTGGCAATCTGGGTGGTCCATCGACTCGGTGAACCAATGGTGATGCCATCCTCAAAATGGACCTGGACAACCTAATAAAGGCCGTGTAGTGCCCGTGGAAATCTCCGAATCTGCATAAACCGTGAATTGGAATTAGTGATAGTGATTAATCAAAGGTGGTATGCAAAAACTCTAACATAACTTTAATTAGTATTTAATATAAGACTCTTATAGTAACATACATTTATATCATAACATGTATATCAATCATGAATATCAATCATGCATGCATCTAGCCTAACCGATTAATGCACAATTTGTGTATGTATGTCCCGTGAAAACTCCTTTGTATGAATGCAATGTTTGAAAACGGTTATAGTCCAGCAAAAACATTTGACCTGGTTCTCTATAACCTTGGCTCTTGATACCAATCTGTAACACCCCCAAATTGGGTCGCAGCGGAATAAGGGTCCGGGGCGTGTTACTTCTTAGATCAATAACACAAGATAATATAAGAACGACCAAAAAGTCATTTAAAACTGATACATTGGATTTAACAAAATATTGTGTTACAAAAGCCCGAAGCTTTACTTGTTTACTTGTTATTATTACAAATATTTCTAGCCCATAACAGATATACAAAATGTAATGCGACTAAATCTTTAATGCATGACTTTAAAATATAACCACCAATGTATCCTTCACACCTCGTGCTTAATGATCTCCTGAAAAACTATTCCGATAAAACGTCAACATAAAGTTGGTGAATTTCATAGGTTTATGTAAATGTATTTAAATATGCAGACCGCAAGACTTCCCGTGATCATACAACATATCAAACATCACAAAATTGAAATTACGTTTTCCTAAGCTCATGAACACCGAAGCTCGACAAAATGACTACAATATATAAAATTTATTGCCTACATTTGCCCGTATGATGTTCAACCCGTAACATCCAAAATCCGACATGAAAACGTTTCGTATTCCAGTGTAGGCAAGATACCCGAACGGGGAGGTCAATCCCAAATAGATCTATCTATAATCATTCGCGCTCACATTCCAGTAATTGACAGTTCATGATTCATGGGCATAGTGGGTTATCGCTACTTAGGCAAAACGTACTCATGATAAAATGTACACTTGCGTCCAATTTGTAAAACATGCATATGTTTCTCACCCCAAAAAAAGTTGTAAAATTAATAATTGTAAACATGGGGCTACGACTCACCCTTGAGTTGAGTATATATATAATAAAAATATCCCAAATAAAAACGCGTCACGCTAACGCCCGAATGCAACCTAGTTAATATAGGTCGAATCAGTATTCAAGTACGTTGTCTAACAACAATCATATATAATCCTATATAGTTATCATCGTACTATCGTTCGGGCTATCATAATTTAAGAGGTCATGACATGACGTACGAGGAGTTAGGACACTTTAAATCGTAAATCCAACAACTCGTCAATACGCCATCCGCATAAGCCGTCATCATGAAATTCCCCTAGTAATATAGCACTTGATAACTAATAACATATAATAATATATATCATATAGCAATATCACCCATCTAAGCGTTAAGTTAAAATCGATTTTATAAAGTAAAAAAAACATTATAATTACGCCTTTTATCAAAATGACCATAACTTTGGTCGTTATTTTAAAAAGTCCGTTTCTTCCGCGTTTCTTACCCCTACGCTTTCATTAAACGAGTGATCATAAAATCACATTTTTAGGTTTTTGAGATTCGTGATGAATAGTGTTTTTACCGATCATAACAGATCTATAAAAATCGTTTTTTATACTTATAAAATTAACTAAAAAAACCCATTTTAGTCTTAATTTATTCGTTTGTAATCGATTTTTTTGAGTTCTTTATCATTTTGGAATCCTCATGAGATGTACTATCTTTATAGAACATAATATGGCTACTTTCAAAATCGAACCAAAACAAAAAGTTTGAGGTTTTGTGTTTTAGACATGTTTTAAGCTTGATTTTTGTACCATTAAGCTTCAACACCTTATTACAACTACTTCACAACATTTCTATCTTATGTTTTACATATATAAAGTCCATTAGATCATGCTTTGCTCAAGTGTGTTCAAGATAACAAGTTTAACTACCATTTTCACTTGTAACTCATAAGTTAACATTAGAAACCCTAATTTGCTCATAAACCCATGTTCATACTAAACCACAGTTAGAACACTTTATACATCCCTTTTAACATGATATTACCCAATCATATGAACATGTAATAAGTCCATATAAATTAATCATAAGTAAATATCCATTTTTATCATATTCAAAGTACCCCTAAATGGTATTTAGGCTAAATATAACATATGAACACATAAAATCTTATTATGAAATGATGAAACTTTATATAAAAACCTTGTGTGGATAGTAGAGAAAATTAAACCAATCACATACCCTTGGGATTTAAAAACACTGGCTTGAAAAATAGGATGAAACCCTAATTTTTTCCAAGTAAACCCGTTTCTATACCTTTTCTTGATTATATCTTCCTTCTAATGGTTAACCACTCTTAAAACCTTCTTAAGAATACATAGATATGATATGTGTAGTGCTTGTATGATGATACTAAAAGCAAGCTATTGATTGCCCAAAATACAAATTTGAGGCCGTGGGAAGTAAGAGAGAAAAGGAAGAGTTTGTGATTTTTTCATGTAAAGGAAAATGAAGAGTATGAGTTTATGAACAACAATTCTTGCCTAATAATACTACTTATAGGTGAAATGAGATAATTGTAGTGTCAAGTTATACAATGCAAGGTGGCAAGGCTTGTTGAAGAAGGTTGAGCTTATCTTGATAAGAATGGCTAGTCATGAGATCAAGTTGAAAGCATAGATGCATGTATGAGATATTTGTGAATGTCATGGTCTTATCTTGGCCTCCTATTCACATATACACGTCATATACATGTGTATAAGTAGGAATATGTTTTGATCTTTATATAATGTATACTTGCATTATATGAAGTAATAATGTAGTATAAATCAAATACAATGTATAATTTGTCATTGTAGGTGTTTTGTTTTGAATTATTTCATGAAGAATGATGGATAAAGTGGTTTTTTTTTTTAAATACTTGAAGTTTTTAAATAAACTTAAGAATTGGTACAAAATTTTGGGTATTTAATGAAGCGCAGATAAGTTAATGTGCTTCCGGGTAGGCCTAAACGTACTTTATCGCGAAACGTAAACACTTAACGTAACCAATAAAAATAAATTGTGCAATGATAATAATTATCCTCTAAATAATCATATAACACTTGCTTGATGTAAACATTTAATTGTTTAATGCCCGTTTACATTGAATGATCATTTTTAGTTCACGCGATTTAGCTTAACGATTACGATTTCAAAGTAAACGCGTAAAACCCTAAAAATAAATTGTGAATTACATAACGCCGTACAATGACCTAAAACACGAGGTGTTATAGCACTGCTAGTATATATTAATACTGCTATTACTACTGCTAGTATATGTTAGTACTGCTAGAGTAAAGTTAGTACTGCTGGAGAAGATTGAAGAAAATATTCTAAGTAGTTAATGCTGCTTGTACAAAGTTAATGCTGCTGGTGTATAAGTTACTACTGTCAGTGTTCATAGTTAATGCTACTATTACAAAGTTACAACTGCTGAAAAGATTAAGACTACTAGAAGATTTTCTACTATCAGAGAAAGGATAAAGACTGCTCAGAGAAAAGATAAAGATTGATTGGAGATCAATATTACTTAGTTGATAAGGATTGTTATTTATAGAATAGATTTGAGAATATTCTAAGTTTTAGGAATATATTGTAAATCAACTAGGACTCCTTGGTGTATAAAAGGAAGTCCTAGGGCATAGAGTGATATCTTTTGTATTGATATTGTTATAGCTTCAAAGTTTTGTAACCCTAATACTAGTTAGAGTATTTGTATTAATATATTGAAGCTTTGTTTGTTAATCTGTCTGGTCATTAGAATTACTGTTCTATTGCATATTCTTTGATATATTTTACAAAGTTTCTATCATAGTTGTGTAGGATTTATCTTGCATAACTAACCCTTACACAAGCCAAGGAATTCAAGATCCATTCAAGTAGGACTAACATAATGCCTCTAAATCAAGTCTCATTAACAAAAACCCCTGATTCATCAAGGCCCAAATTGTTTGGGGGAAGCATGGGGCATTTCATTGAGGCACAATCAGCTAGCTCATATTTCTTGAGTAAATCTGTAACATATTTTTCTTGACAAATAGAAATTCCTTTAGAATCATGTTTTATTTGAAAACCTAGAAAATAAGTTAGTTCATCCATCATAATCATTTCATACTTTTTGTTCATTAACTTAGCAAATTGTTTACTAAGCTTATCAGTAGTTGACCTAAAGATGATATCGTCCACATATATATGTACTATAATGACATCACTCTTAGTTTTATAAGTAAAAAGAGTGTCGTCAATGGTACCTCTGACAAACTTATGTTGAATAAGAAATGTAGACAGTGTCTCATATCATACTCTAGGAGCTTGTTTCAGCCCATATAGTACATTATCCAGCTTTCACACATAGTTGATAAATTCACTACTTTCAAATCTAGGTGGTTGTTGAACATACACTTCCTCAAAGAGTTTCCCATTCAAAAATGCACTTTTTACATCCATCTGATATACCATGAACTCTATATAGGCAGCATATGCAAGAAATATCCTGATGGATTCAAGTCTTGCAACCGGTGCAAAGGTTTCATCATAATCAAGACAAGAACATAGCCATCAGTGAGTTAAAGAAACTCATTGAGAAATGCAAAGGAAAGTCTGTGGAAACTCAGTTTTATAAACCATCTGTTATGGTTTTACCAGGAGGCACAAGGATAAGTGTCTAAACCTTGTTTCTTTCAAAGTGGTTAAGCTCCTCTTGCATTGCAATAACCCATCCTTCTTCTTCAAGAGCTTCAACTAACTTCTTTGGTTCAATTTTTAAAAGAAAGTTTACATATAGGCACTCATGAGCTGATGCGGCTTCAAAGTCTCTGAGTTTGCTTCTTGTTGTTACACCAGCCTGAGGTTCACCTAAAATGTTAACCAGAATATGGACCATCTATCTTGAGGAGTTAAGTGTCATGAATGACTTTAGCTGATGGTGAAATAATTGTTAGTGAGGGCTCAGCTTCACTGATTGGTTTATCATTGATTGTGATGTGTTGAGAATCAAAAGTAACACTGTTAATTTTAGCTGGTTCAAATTCATCAGGTTCTTGGTGATTAGGATGATCATCAGCTATTGAGAACTCAGGTGATTCATTAGGTGAGTTGGTGTCATGAATAGTGGGAGTAATAGGATCAGGGATGGTGATGTTGTTTTTGGAAAGGGGATCAAATGTAAGGACATAAGGAAAATAATCATCTTTTCCAAAGCTTTGAGGAATTTTGATTCTTGGTACCAAGAATTCATCATCAGGGAAGGATATGTTTTCATTGAAGTTGATTTCATCACCCTTTGTGTTGGTTTGAGTGACTGCTTCATCATCTTCACTGAATGTAACATGATAAGTTTCTTCCATTTCTTGCCTTCTAATGTTGAATACCCTGAAAGCTTTGGCCACTAGAGAGTATCCAATAAAGAATCCATCATCATCCTTTTCATCAATCTTTCCCAAGTGGTCTCTATGATTGTAAATAAACATAGGACAACCTAAAAGATAGAAGTACCTGACATCAGGAGATCTTCCTCTGTTAGCCTCAAAATATTGAGTCGAACATGAAGTTCGTCCATTATGTATTTTAGTCTCGGTTAATTAATTAGTTAACATTGTAATAGAAATGTATCGGGAATCGGGCTCGATAGTTAATCTAATATTGTATATGTTTCAGGTTTAATCCCAAGCAAAACCCAAGCCCGGGTCCTAGTCAAATATCCTGAATGTCACTTAATGTGTCGGGGTATATAAGTAACTTTTCCTCTTTGGAAAAGTTAGTTGATTTTCATAATAAACATTTCATTTTTTCTCTTTTCTCTTTTCTCTCTAACCTCTCTCTTGTTTCTCTCTCTAGAAATCTTCCCACGCTCTCTTTTCTTGATCTAGATCCGTGTATGATATGAAGTGTATGTGTTAAAGGGATCTTACAATTGGCATCAGAGCTACGGTTGATTCATGATTCATTTGTGGTTAAAAACGAGATCAAATTCGTGGCTTACTTTTTTGTTAAAAAAAATAGCAAGAAAAAATGAAGATTTGATCTTTGTTTGTGGTTGAAAGTGTTAAAGATTTGTACTTTCGGGCTTAGATCTATCCCTTGCATAATTACTAGGTGGTTTTAACATCATTTCGTAGCTTTCAAGAAAATTGAAGATTTTTTCTTGGCTGCATTTTGTCTAACTAAAAGGGTGTTCTTCATTGCGTTTTGGTCATTGCGTTTTGCTCTCACTGCGTTTTGGTCATTGCGTTTTGCTCTCATTGCGTTTTGGTCATTGCGTTTTGCCTACTGAAGACCCTTTATCAAAGTAAATCTCAACGTTATGCTGCCCAAATCGCAACAAATCTTGCGTTTTGCCTAGAAGATCTTGCGTTTTGTTCATTGCGTTTTGTCTCAAGGTTGCGTTTTGCTCATTGCGTTTTGTCTCAAGGTTGCGTTTTGCTCATTGCGTTTTGTCTCAAGGTTGCGTTTTGTCTCATTGCGTTTTGACTAAAGACACTGCGTTTTGTCCATTGAAAACCCTTGTTTTGAAAACCTAATTTCCCGGAAAAAAAATTCGACCTTGGGAATCTATTAATCATTGTCTAATCAAAACATAACATCAAGACAAACAAGAACTTAAAAGACAATCAATTCACAACAAACAAACCTTAAACACAGTCAATTACTCACTCACGGTTTTCTATTGATTTTGTAAAATCCCGTTAATTCATTTATCGGTTTTAATCATAGACGTGTAAAAGAACTGAATACAGCTTAAAGATTATGGCTTCAACTACAACAAAATACCGTTGTATTGCGACTCTCAGTCAGCCATAG